>BQNB010010857.1:0-20000 GCA_026074375.1 Tanacetum coccineum
GGCCGTTTGATTGTTTCCACGTATCTCCACCAATAGGAATGCAAAGGATCGCCAAGGAGTCATTCTTTGTGTCAGATGTGGCAGGGTTTAGCTTCAAGAAGAGTTAATTTCTCTTAAGTTGGGGTTAATTAGGTGTGTGTGTGTGTGCAGGGTAAAAAGGAAGGAGACGGTGAACAGTGAAACTGTTTTCCCGCCCCTTTTTCTTTATTTATCTCTTGTTTGACCTGACTTATATGAATTTGACTTGGGCTAATGAATAAAGGTTTGGGCTGTGGGTTTTTATATTGGATTAGGTAAACGGGCTAAGGGTTTTGTTTATATGAGATAACGACCATTAGTCTTTATAATAAAAAGACTAACGGTGTTAGGGTTTAAAGGACTTTGAGTGAATTTAAACATTAAGGCTCATTTGGGTACATTTAAAGGTTTTGTCTTTTAGTGATTTGACTAATGTTGACCAAAGGTTGACCAAGTTTGACCATGGTTGACCATTTGTTGACCATTTTGCTCATAAAATCCCGGCTCTTGTGCACTCATTCCCTCTCGTGTCCGGTTTTGTCCATTTTTGCCTTCTTTTTGTCCTTCTCTTTATATCCGGTACCTGCACATAAAACAACACAAAACAAGCATATTTTTGTCATTTTAAGTTTATTTTTGGTTATTTTGGGTCAATTATTGGTATAAAAGGTATGTGTAATTTGACACATACCAATACGCCTTTGGCTTCGGTTTTCCATGCTCGTTCCAATCCCGTGCTCAGTTTTGTCCGATTTTGGCTTCGTTTTTGTCTTTTTATGAATATCTGTTACCTGCACAGTACATAACATAAAACAAGCATATATTTATCATTTTAAGTCCGTTTTTGGTTAATAAAGCTCGTTTTATTGAGAAAAAGGTATGTGTATTTAAGCACATACCATGGTACTTCATAGATCAATAGCACAAGATATATATAAGAACGGCCATTTAAAAGTCGTTTAAAACTAATACATTGGATTTAACAAATTGTTGTTACATAAGTCTGAAACTTCACTTGTACATTTCAAAATACAAAGATTTTAGTCCATAACAAATATATTCCCAAAATGTAATGTAACCAAATCTTTAATGCATATGACTTCTAAAATAATGACTACCAATGTATCCCTGATCTTGTACCTCACCGATCTCCTGAGAAAACATTGCTTAAAACGTCAACAATAATGTTGGTGAATTCATAGGTTTGTAAAATGTATAATGTAAGACTGCAAGATTTCCCCATGATAATGCAACAGATGCAAACATCATAAAATGTGATTATGTTTTCCTAAGCTCATGACACTGAAGTTCGACATGTATGAATTACAATATAAATTGCCAACATTGCCTGTGATGATGTTCTAACCCGCAACATCTCAAATCCGACATGGTATACGTTCGTTGTCTGACAAACTGGCACAGTAAGCATGACTCACCCGAACAGGGATGTCAATCCCAAATAGATCTATTTATAACATTCTCGTTTACAACAAGTAATTGACGGTTCATGATAATGGACTCAGATGGTAATCGCTACTTAGGCAAACACGTAATCGTAATGTAAAATGTCCACTTGCGTCCAATTGTAAAACATGCATATGTTTCTCACCCCAAAACATGTAAATCATTATAAATGTAAAACGTGGGGCTATGAATTCACCTCGAGTGGATGAGTTAACAATGTAAATCAAATGCGTGAAAATGCGTCACAAATACACCCGAATGCAACCTAATTAATTATTGGACGTATGAGTACTAAGTACCTTGATTAACTAATACCATATATAATTGTATATAGCTACATCACCATCTAATTGTATTAGTGAAATCATATTTATAAAGTAAAAATGTTTATAAATATCTCTTTAGTAAAAACGGCGTAACTTTCTCGTTTTAAGTCCGTTTCTTACGTTTCTTATGTCCACGCTTTCGTATTAAGACAAGTTATCAAAATATTACATTTTCATATTTTAAGTCCTCTGGTGAATAGTACTTTTTACTGTTCATATACTTTTATAAAATTAATCATCGTAAACTCGTAAATGTCGTATCTTATTCGTTTTAACTCCGGTTTTAGTGATTCTTTTGTGCACGTCTTCGTAATTAAAAGTTCTATTTATTTATGATGTTTTCAAAATAAAAATACATGATGTGAACAGTAACTTTTATAAAATTATTTTTATAAAAGTAGTTATTATTGTAAAGTTGCGAAATGCATAACTCCTTCGTTATTGATCCAAAAATTATGATTCTTAATGTTTTGGAATCCTAAAAATATGTACTATCTAAGAAAAATAAATATTTGTATATATCGGAAGTGAATTGTATTAAGTTTTTATAAAATTTCTTTTATAAAACATTTTTTATAACTAAATCTTGCAAATTATGTATCTCCTTCGTTATAGCTCGGTTTTTCGAGTTTCTTACCTTTTTGGAATCCTCATGAGATGTAGTATTTTATAAAATATATAATGAATGCTTTATATTTTGAATTAAAACAGAATGTTTTGAGGTTTTTGTTAAAATGTGATTAAAACTGGTTTTTTATAACTTTTTAGTTTAGCAACTTTGTTACAAGTCCTCTACAACCATTTATATCACATGTCCTACATACTTAAAGTCTTTAGTCCATGATTTATCCAATTATTGTCCAAGATAACAAGATCAACAAGTCCATATACTTATAAACTTATTAGGTAACTTTTAAAACCACTAGTTTGTATATATACTTTTTATACATAAACCACACTTATATAATCTATATATACTTTCATTCTCACATTTTCTTAACATCGTTATAGCGCATGAAAAGTATATCATACCATGATCACAAGTAAAAATCCATTTTACATGTAAAGAAGTTTCCTAGATGGTGATTAACTACATAGTCATTATATACACATACAATCATGAATGTAAAGAGTTTAAGGTTTTTAGATAACCTTAGTATGATGTATGGTGATGAACAACAATGTCTAAACCCTTGTTTAGCAAACAAACCCTAGCTTCTAAGTCTTAGAAAACCCTAATCCAAAGAAAACCCTAATATTGAACCTTCTTGCTTTAACACTTGTAAACCCCAAACCAAACCTTCTAAACACCTTAGGATATCTTAAATATGATGTAGGAATACTTGGAAATGTTTTAGATAAAATTTGTATGGATTGTGTATGTTGTTTGTGTTGAGCCATGGCTAGGAAAGGAAATAAAGAGAGGATTTGTGTTTTTTTCACCAAAGAAATGAGTTGTGTGTGTTTATCTTTCTAGAGAAGGCCTTATATACTTCCAAGACTAGTCAAAGATCACATGTAGAAAGTCTAAGAAATAAGGAGGGTTTTAACGAAGTCTTTCATCAAGACTTGTGAAAGTCTTTAAGGTTTAATGAGAAGAGGTTGTACAAAGCTCAAGTTGCTAGTTTGTGTGCTCAATTTCCCCTTAGGACAATGTTTCATCCGAAAATATAGAGGGGAGGTGCTAGTTGGTGATTTTTGATCTTATACAAAATATCTTGCATTATCTTGAAGTTACAAGTTGTAAAAGTTAGATATAATGGTATAACTTATAATGTGTAAGTTTAGGCTTAATTCTTTTATGATAAATTCAGCCAATGTGATAACAAGGGTGATGTTTTAATAAAACTTTGAGCATTGGGTATAAAAATGGGTATTTTTTTAAGTGTGGGAAAGTTTTGGTGGTTCCGGGAATGCCTAAACGTATTTTATCGCGAAACGCAAACTATTTACGTAACCAATAAAAATAAAATATGCAAAGATAATAAATATACTCCAAATAATTATCTAACACTTTCTTGATGTAAACATTAAATTGTTTGATGCCCGTTTACATTGAATGATAATTTTTAGTTTACGCGATTTAACTTAACACTTTAAAACTAAAAGCAAACGCGTACAAGACTAAAAATAAATAGTTAAATAAGTAACGTCGTACATGACCCTAAAACATAGGGTGTTATATGCTCCATCAACAAGTATCCCATCATCACAAGAACAAGAACATTCTCCAATTATTTCTTAAGGTTTTGAAGAATCACCAAAAACGCCACATTTTTATGATGATCCACTTTACGAATCTCTTCATGAAGACTCGACTTCTCAAGGATCCTCATCTAATATGAGACCAATCTACACTCCATTCGAATCACTTGGTAGATGGACTAAGGATCATCCTATAGCAAATGTAATCGAAGATCCTTCTT
This sequence comes from Tanacetum coccineum, assembly GCA_026074375.1. Taxonomy (NCBI): domain Eukaryota; kingdom Viridiplantae; phylum Streptophyta; class Magnoliopsida; order Asterales; family Asteraceae; genus Tanacetum; species Tanacetum coccineum. The sequence continues at coordinate 4,235 of BQNB010010857.1, forward strand.
GTTCTGTCTCCACCAGAAAGCAACTACGGACTGATGCCATGTGGTGTTATTTTGATGCCTTCCTAACTTCAGTCTAACCAAAGAACTTCAAACAAGCAATGATCAAACCGTCATGGATCGATGCAATATAAGAAGAAATTCATGAATTTGAAAGACTACAAGTTTGGGAATTGGTGCCGTGTCCAGACAAAGTCATGTTGATTAAACTAAAATAGATTCATAAAGTCAAGACAGACGAATTTGGTGAGTTACTAAAGATTAAGGCAAGACTAGTTGCTTAAGGATTCAGGCAAGAGGAGGGCATCGATTTTGAGGAATCATTTGCACCAGTTGCTAGAATAGAGGCCATTCGTATCTTCGTAGCTAATGCAACCAACAAGAATATGACGATTTTCCAAATGGATGTCAAAACGGATTTCTTAAATGGCGAGCTTAAAGAGGAGGTTTACATGTCTCAACTAAAAGGTTTTGTGGATCAGGATAACCCATCGTATGTGTATAAGCTTAAAAAGGCTCTTTACTGTCTCAAACAAGCACCACGTGCATGGTACGACATGGTGTCAAGTTTCCTCATTTCACAACACTTCTCTAAAGGTGCAGTGGATCCTACACTCTTCACATGGAAAGCAAGAAATGACTTATTACTGGTACAAATTTATGTTGATAATATAATATTTGCATCCACTAATACTGCTATGTGTAATGAGTTTGCTAATCTGATGACCACTAAGTTTAAGATGTCGATGATGGGGCAGATGTCATTCTTTTTAGGATTACAAAATTCTCAAAGTCTTAGAGGCATCTTTCTAAACCAGTCAAAATATGCTTATGAAATAATTAAAAAATATGGTATGCTAACTAGTGATTCTGTAGACACACCTATGGTAGAAAAGAGTAAACTAGATGAAGATATATAGGGGACACCAGTTGATGCTACACTTTACCGTGGCATGATCGGATCCCTCATGTATCTGACATCTAGTAGACGAGACCTTATTTATGCAGTCTATTTATGTGCCCGGTATCAGGCAAAGCCTACCGAAAAGCACTTAAATGCGGTTAAACGGATCTTTTGATACCTAAAGGGAACCATTAACATGGGTCTCTGGTACTTGAAGGATACCGGTATGTCTCTAACAGCATATGTAGATGCAGATCACGCGGTGTATCAGGACACTAGACGCAGTACATCAGGAAGTGCTCAATTCTTAGGTGATAAACTTGTTAGCTGGTCATCCAAGTAGCAAAAGAGCACTGCAATCTCGAGTACAGAGGAAAAATATATTGCCTTATCTGGGTGTTGTGCTCAAATCCTATGGATGCATTCACAGCTAACAGATTATGGTTTTCAATTCAATAACATTCCTCTATACTGCGATAGCAAAAGTGCGATTGCTTTATGCTGCAACAACGTTCAACATTCAAGAGCCAAGCACATCGATGTACGATACCACTTTATAAAGGAGTAGGTGCAGAATGGAATAGTGGAACTTTACTTTGTTCAGACAGAATATCAACTGGCTGACATTTTTAAAAACCCTTGCCAAGAGAAAGATTCAATTTCTTAATCGAGAAGCTAGGTATGAGAAGCATGTCTCCAGAGACGCTAAAACGTCTGACAGAGGAAGAGGACGAGTAAAGGTGGTTACTCGCGGTATATCCTGTATCATATGTACATAAGGAAACATAAAAACTCAAAAATATTTTTCTTTTATATAAATTTTTCAAAAACAAAATTAAAAATTAAAAAATCAGAAAAATATAAAAATATGTTTCTCTGGCACGTCTTTTGAAAATCGATAACATTTACGGCCTTAGAAATGTCATTTAATAATGATACGAGGCTGTAAATGAAGTTCAAGCAGAAGTTAAAAAGTTTTTAAAACATGTCAAAAATGGCTTGCTATTATTTCCGATAGCAACCCGGTCATCATCTTAAAGGCAAGTATTTCAAAAAAGAAAACTTGGCCTCACAATGGGAATTTATTCTTGGGCATGGTCTACTTTATGACCATGCAAAGGCTTGTGATTACTTTGCATCACAACCCATACTTTATTCCATAAGTGTATGTGCCGGTGCGCTTATGTGTTTAAATAAGAGAAATCTTATTTTCTATTGAGTTGTTTTCAAAAAAAAAATTAAATATCTGAAAGTCATCTGAAAAACATTTTCAAAGATAGTTGACTACTCAAACAATGACTACAACTCTTTTAATAGAAAACAGGTCATTGTTTGAGGGAAGAAAATGTCAAATATCTTCTTTATAAAATCAGTTTGTGATAAAGGAAAAAGGTTTTAAACAATAACAGGTTAACAATTAAAGAGAGTTAATTAAGTTTAGCTTATGTGAGCCTTAACTGTTATGTGTCTATGCCCGTAGGGATTTAAATTCAAAAATAAGCTGCTAATTATGGTAGTTAAAACATTAGGGACTAAATGTGCTAGTTGTGAAACTACATTATGCCTTAGGTAACTTGTTTATACAAAATGCATATGGTCTAGAACTTCAGGGGGCATTTGTGTCAAAATTTCAAAGTTTTTACAAAAACAGCCCCACCGCCACCGCCACCCCACCCCCCGTCTCTTCTCAATCAACACACACATAAAAACGCACTTTGAAACTTTTATTTCCCTTTCTTAATAACTTCACTCGAATCCTTCAAGATCACCATCTCCAACCATTTTCAAGCTTAAGATAAAACTAAAATTGTGTCCTTTACATCCTAATGTGTTCATGATTAAAAGGAATTGATCAATTTCGGTCACTAGAGCTCAAAAACCCTAAAACTTGATTTAGGGTTCATCGAAATCAAAAGTGGGCCAAAATTGAAATTGATTGAGGGTTTTTTATTCTCATAGGATATAGATAACTCAGTTGTAACCGTTTTTGATGAGGTTATACATAGATTAGGTTCTTGATGTTTCTTGTATGCGAAAATTTGAAAAATGGGTAGAAATAGGAAAAGTTGTTGGGTTTGTATTTAGAATGTGTTAGAACTCTTTCTTGTATGCATTAAAGCCTTTAAATCCTATTGTTAAGTATTAATAAATCTTGTGTATGTGTTTTATGTGAATTCGTGTTCTTTTTTAGCTTTGTGGCAAATACTGTGGTTAATTCTTGCTTAAAATGGTTCAAATGTTGTTTAAGGATGCTATGATACTTATTTAAGTGAATTGTGATGCCTAAAACACAAAATGTATAAACTAAAAAATTAGAGGCGAATTATGAATGCATAAAGGAGGCGAATTAGTTTCCCCCTTTAGGAGGCGAATTAGTTCCCCCTTAGGAGGTGAATTAATTCTGCCTATAGAGGGCGAATTAATTTTCCCCTTTTAGGAGGCGAATTAGTTGTTTCTCTTAAGGAGGCGAATTAGTAGTTTCTCTTAAGGAGGCGAATTAGTAGTTTCCCTTTAGGAGGCGAATTAGTAGTTTATATTAAGGAGGCGAATTAGTAGTTTATCTTAAGGAGGCGAATTAGTAGTTTCTCTTAAGGAGGCAAATTAGTAGTTTCTCTTAAGGAGGCGAATTAACTATTTTTCTTAAAGAGGCAAATTAATTTACTTAAGGAGGGGAATTAGTCTTTCTGCTTTAAGAGGCAAATTAAAACATTATTTAGGTAGCTAATTAAAATTGGTTAATTGTGCAATCTAGACAACGTTTGATAAATGCCTGCCTGTCATTAATCAATAATGCCATATAGTGTCATATATATATATATATATATATATATATATATAAACTTGGTTATATATAAACTATATTGGTAAACTCTTAGCAGAATCATATCTTCCAAAGCTCAACAAATTAAACTAGATAATGCCCTTGTTGCTCCTAAGAACCGTCATGTCATTGGCAAATGCAACATGAGGATCAATCCAGGAAAGAAGCCAAAGGAACCTACTTATCAAGTAGTGTTGGATGCCCTTGCTCTTACTACATGCTATCATGCATTCCTTATCACAGCTAAAGTCCATGTCATCAATATGCATCAGTTCTTGGCTACCGTCACCAAACATAAGACATCATATTGATTCAAGATCGACAACAAGAAGTTTTCTATAAATGTCAAAAGTGTTCAGAGATATTCTCAACATATGTCCAAGGATTCAGGGTCAAGAATTTGATGAACCCCCAACTGAAGAGGAAGCTCTATCTTTTATCCTTAAACTTGGTTATTCTAGAGAAATCAAGTACATCACTGATGTTATTGTTGATCATCTACACCAACCATGGAGAACCTTTGCATCAATCATCAACAAATATCTCTGTGGAAAGGTATCTGGTCTTGATAAGATTCGATTTTTAAGAGTTCAAATCTTATGGGGAATGTACTACAAGAAGAATATGGACTTTGTTGCTTTAATCTGGAAGGACTTGGCTTACTAGATTGATAACATGGATTTTAAGAAACAAGACAATATGTTCTATCCTAGATTCACAAAGATCATCATTCATCACTTCCTTGAAAAAGATAAGTCCATCTCAATGAGAAACAAAATGTTCATGCATATTGCTCGTGATGATAGCTTACTAGGTACCATGAGATTCGTCTCCAGACATGCAAGCACTCAAGTATATGGTGCAATCATTCCTAAAGCAATGACAAATCAAGCCCTGCTAGAATCTGTTGGTTACAAGACTTATTATGCAATTACTTCAGGAGCTGAACCTCCAAAGTCAAGGAAAAGTCAAAAGAAATCAGATTCAACCATCTCATCAGAGGAATATCCTTCCAATAAGAAGTCTGCTAAACTAAGAAAGTTGTTGCTACCAAACCTAAACCGACTAAGAAGAAGGCACCGATTAAGGCTAACAGAGGCAAGGGTTTGAATGTTCTCTCAGAAGTAGCACTGTTTGAAGCTGATTAGCTCAAGGAGGCTACTAAATGAAGCATGAAAGACTTTCATATCTCACAAGCATGTGGCTCAAGTGATGGAACTGATTTTGAATCAAGGGTTCCTGATGAGTAACATCACAAGACTTTTGTTACAGATGAAGGAACTGGTACTAAACTAGGGGTTCCCGATGTACCCAAATACGATTCTGAAAATGAGAAAGTGTCTTGGGGTGACAGTGGAGAAGAAGATGATGATGATGAAAATGATTCTGAAGATGAAAATAATGATGATGGTTATGATGATAATGATAGTAATGATGGCGATGGTGATGATGATGATGATGCTAATGATGATAACCAAGAAGTTGATGACACGAATGACGATGATGAAGAGACTGACAATGATAGAACTGAGTTAGACATAATCAAAATTCATGTTCTCAATCAGTCTAGCACTGAATACTATGAAGAAGAAGAAGAAAAGATTATTGATGAAGAAACGATGGATGAAGAAGAAGATGAATAGGTCACTAAGGAGCTGTATAATGATGTAAACGTGAATTTAGGAAATAGAGATGCTGACATGACCGATGTGGATCAAGGTAGCGCAGACCAACAAAAGGTTTCTTAAAAATCAGGGTTTGAGCAAGTAGAGGAAGATGCTCATGTAACACTTACACCGGTCCTTGACACACAAAAGACCGATGAACTATTACAAAGTTCTTCTGTCTCCTCTGACTTTACAAGCAAGCTCCTAAATCTTGATAATCCTTCTCTAGCCGACAATGAGATTGCTTCTTTGATGGACACTACAGTTCATCATGAAGAACCAAGAAGTCAGACATCATTTCTTAACACCGTTCCAATAACGACAGTTCCTGCAATCACATCCGTTTTACCACAATTATTCCTCCACCACCTCTTTTCTTTAATCCTTTTCTACAACAAGCAACACCAACTCCGACACCAACAACTTCTGAAGCTACAACCTTATTTCCTTCACTTCCAGATTTCTCATTTGTATTCATGTTCAACGACAGAGTCACCAACTTGGAAAAAGATCTGTCAAAGATAAAGCAAGTTGACTAGTATGCTTAAGCTATCTCCTCTATTCCTGCTATAGTAGATTGTTACATTGACAATAAACTTGGAAAAGCTATTCAAAATTCCATTGTGGCACATAATTTGGATTGTAGAGAAGAAGCTCAAGCTAAGAAAAGGGATTACATAGAACTCGTTGACACATCAATGAGAGCTATTCTTAAAGAAGAAGTCAACACTCAACTTCTCAGATTCTCCCTCAAGCAGTCTCAGAATTTGAAACTCTAATGATAGAGAAAAATGTCACAGAATCATTAAATGTTGTAGTCTTGGCAAGGTCTTCCTCTCAACCAAAGTCTACTTATGAGGAAGCCGCATCACTCTCCGAGTTTAAGCTTACAAAGATACTTATAGACAAGATGGAGAAAAACAAATCATATGATAAAGCTGACTATAAAAGGGAACTTTATGATGCTCTAGTAAAATCTTATCAAACTGACAAAGATCTATTTGATACATATGGTAAAGTCTTTACATTGAAGAGGAGTCGAGAGGACAAAGACAAAGATCAAGACCCCTCTGTTAGATCAGACCGAGGGACGAAAAGAAGGAAGTCAAGCAAGGAAGCTAAGTCATCCAGAGATTCAAGGTCAAAGGAAAAGAAGTCTTCAAGAACCTCTAAAGATGCCTCCCACTCTCAACATAAGCCTTCTGGCAAGTCTGCCCATGCAGAGGAGCCAAATCATGCAGTTAATGACTCGAGAGTGCAACAGGATCAAGAGTTTGACACGGGTAATAATGATGAACAACCCACTGACAAGGAGGTTTCCAAGGATGACTGGTTCAAGAAACCCGAACGACCTCCAACTCCTAATTCTGATTGGAATAAGAGACAACATGTTAACTTCTGACCTCCTCAGACCTGGATTAGTCAAGTTGCTTGTGCTAAAGAACCTCGTACTTCATTCGATGAGCTCATGGATACCTTATTCTCGGCTCAACATTAAAGATCTAACTCAATAAATTCTGGCTGGACCAGCATTCTAGCTACTCAAAGGCACCTGCAAAAGTCTTACAGAATTAGAGTATCATCTTGAAGAATGTTCCAAGGACACAACTGAAAGACTCAACTGGCATAACCCCGAAGGCAAACTATATCCGTTCGATTTCAGTATACCTCTCCCGCTGATTCCAGATCATCGAGGCCATCAAGTTATCCCTCAGGATTTCTTTATCAACAACGACCTGGAATATCTAAAAGGTAGAGATTTAAGCAGACGGTATTCAACTTCCGTTACAAAGACAAAGGCTGCTACAAATGAGATCAAATAGATTGAAGACTTGGTTTGAAATTTGTGAAGTCTTGTGAAGGTGGTATATGACAAACATGCCTACTAGGGTACTTCACACTTGGGTCCCAAACGTCAACATTTCTACGGGTTTGCTGCCAACATGTCTTCGTTAAATGATTTCTACTCCAGAAAATGAATCATTGCGGTTACCAAACTTTCGATTATGAAGAAGTATGATTACGATCACTTGGAAGAGATTGAAGTTCGTCGAGAGGATCAGAAGCTCAACAAGTTTGGAGAAGGTGATTTTCCATGACTTCGCCCACAAGACATAAAAGACATGTTACTTCTTCTTGTTCAACAAAAACTGACCCAACTCATAATTGATGAACGATATGACTTGAATGTGGCACTACGTATGTTCACCAGATGGATTGTCATTCAAAAGCGAGTGGAAGATCTTCAATTAGGTGTCAAAAGTTACCAAAAGAAGCTCAACCTTCCCAAGCCATACACATTCAGGTCAAATCTCTAGAACAGAACCGCATACATTGCATATTCAGACCCTAAAGGAGTGATATACAAGGACCAGAACAACAAAAACTGATTGATGCGCACTGATGAACTCCATAAATTCAGTGATGGCACGCTCAATAATGTTCGGACTGTTCTTCACGATATTGCTAAGGGAATAACGATGGAATATCTGCCAAAGAGGAAATGGAGTGGATTAGACAAACGAAGGGCTCGGGTTACGGTTCAGGATATCGACAAGCAGCTTTATGAGAGGAGGTTGATGTAGAATTTAGAGAAGTTCATTAGTGGAAGAGAATACGAAAATGACCTCAGGCTGCTGGAACAGACAATATGATTTTGTCGTATTGTGTCCTATCTTATTTCAGGTACATCTCTCATATATAACCATTCTTGTGAATATGTAAATAAATAGTGTAGACTATAATTAGGCATATATAGTGTTTGAGTACGAATTTTCAAGAATTTCTTAGTAAATTCAAAAAATTTCAAATTAGCGTACTCAAACACCATATTATTCCCTCATAAATTGAGGGGGAGCATCAATATGTTCCTATATTCGGCTTGTCAATAATTGGATATTTTTTCCCTGACTCTGTGAATATTTGAATAAATTGATCTCTAAAATATCAAGAGATTTGACATTTTTGATAAGGGGAGAAAATGTAATTAATATATATGGCTAAAGATGTGAATTTCAAGGACTCAAGTGCAAGCTTCTCCCTTCATGTGCTAAACGTTTTTGAATATCGATGCACATGTTGAGGTCGGGCATTACAAATGGTCTTAAGGCTGTGAATGATACCAAAAGACCGACCATGCATTTAATTAGTTGGATTTATAAGGTGGTTTGGTATAGGTGTTAGTTCTCACGATCCAGCCAAAACCGAAGGGATCTACCCGGGGACAATCCACTAGTTAGTGTAGAAGTCCATATGTATGATATAAAAAAGGAGTAAAGTGAGAATAAGGGAAAAGTGCCAACTGAGATGGAGCTAGTACTGGAACAAACCCAACAAGGTACTAGTTATGAAGTCTCGATAAGCACTGAAAGGGTTGAAGAATTAAAAAGAAAAGTTAAGATAAAAGGTGAAAAGAAAGAAGCCCTCCTTACACCTAGGCAGAATCCGGGTCAATACATCTGCTGTTAAAATTACAAAGATGATTGCTGACATTGAAGACTGACATCATGGACCCAGTGATGCAATGCACAACCCTCCCTAGCCACTCAGAATCTCTTAAAATATTTGTGTTTCATTTCTTATGAAGATTAAACACATTTCTATTGACTTTCTCACTCTGAGTTAGTTTTTTATTGAAAATGTGGCAGTCTGCTCCAGCCTCCGATTACTAAAACCAAATGTGCACTGTTGAGTCTAGAGCCATAAATCTCATTAGGATACTTATCCAAAATATGCTTGCTAATTCACACAATGTGAAAGACAAGAAATATATATATCAAGAGTGTTATGCATTATCCTTGTGATTTTGCTAGAACATCCGAGTGATACTTAAGTTTTCACAATGAAGATGGAAATCCTGCTTGAGCCAACATCAAACAAGCTCTTGGTAGGTGACTTGTGAGATTCTACAAGGATCGAACTTGTGACACTGGATATCGATTCGGTCCAGCTTATGAATTGACAAATGAATTTTGAAAAGATTAAAATTGTTGGTGTGTCATAAAAACCATTTGCGTCTTGACATACCGACTGATTTTCTAAATCAATTTTCAATCTTATGTCCATGGGAAGCCTCACAAGGGTATCTGGACATAGGAAAGTTAAACACGAATTGACGACTTAATCAGGAAGATAGTAACTTACTGGTTCACTCTTACCGTATTTTCTGCTTTGAGATGCTCCGGTAATGAGAACGGCTTGTGCAGCTGTGAAACCCTGTCAAGGATATTCTTCAGAATTCTACCTCATCATAGGCAGTATTTATACTGAGTAATGGGGAACCGTGGTTGTTACAACCGTATTCGATGAAGTGACAAAGCTACTTTTGTCCATATATATTGTTTATCACTAACCTATTTATGCAGGTTTCATGACAGTGGTAGCAGTTTCTCGATGACGAGTCGAAGCCAATACCACATGCTCATACTCAACCGACATATATAAAGACATCATGAAATCTCAAGTACATGTTTTAAGACTTTAGCTACTCTGATACCGTACGTCTTTCTTGAAGTGACAACGTGTTAAAGTTAAAGAATTTCAAACAAGTGTCCATCACTCTAATATCGAACGTTTTTCTCGAAGTAACAAAGTGTTATAGTTAAATATTTTTAAGAAAGATGTCTTATTCAAGCTTTCAAGACCAAGTATGAGCATGTTGGTCCAAAAGTCACAAGTGCACAAGACGGCAACAAGATCACCAGATGATGATAAGAGATTATGCTTGGTTGATGATCTCAAAGAAGTTCAAGTTCACATTCAATTCAAGCCTATCAAAACAAGCTCAAGCTTAAAGTCAAAGATCACTATGCCATATTTACAAGATAAAGTCAAGAAAACAAGTCTGCGAGCACAAGACTGAAGATAAAGCATAGTATGCTAAGTTTAAGTTTTTGTAAAATAAAGTGACCTCCCTTAGGGGGAGATTGTTAGGAATATGAAAGTATCAGTCACTTCTATTAATATTGTTAGATAGCTCGTATAGTAATATTTAGAAACTAAGTAGGCTAGTTAGACTAAGTCCCATGGAAAGCCTATGTATGCCAAGGCCATGACCGGCCATACTAAGTATTTAAACCATTTCCATGCTATGGAAAGGGTGTTGGTTGTTTCATTTCACACATAGTAATACATGTTTTTCTCTTTCATTTTCTCTTATTAGAAACAACCTCCCACTCTCTTTCTCTCTCTCTAGATTTTTTCATAGTTCTTTGTATGTTTAAAGATTACTTAGATTCTTCAAACTGTCTCAAAAACCTCAATAAAATGCTTCAACGTTGCAAAGATGCAAATCTTGTCCTTAATTGGGAAAAATGTCACTTTATGGTTAAAGAAGGAATTATGCTTGGACACAAAGTGTCCGATGCAGGCCTTGAAGTTGACAAAGCCAAGATCGATGTAATCTCTAAGCTTCCACCACCTACTACTGTAAAAGGCATTAGAAGTTTTCTAGGACATGCTGGTTTCTAACGACGTTTCATCAAAGACTTCTCAAAAATTACCCGTCCTCTAACCAAGTTGTTTGAAAAAGATACTCCATTCAAATTCAATGACGAATGTCACAAAGCATTCAATTCATTAAAAGAAAAACTCACATGTACTCCTATAATCGTGAGCCTAAACTGGAATCTTCCATTTGAGCATATGTGTGATGCAAGTGATTTCGTAGTTGGAGCAGTCTTAGGTCAAAAAGATGGTAAATACTCCCACCCCTTCTATTTTGCAAGCAAAACCCTTAATGCAGCTCAACAAAAATATACAGTTACAGAAAAAGAACTGATGGTTGTGGTCTTTGCATTCGAAAAATTCTGACCCTATTTTATATTATCCAAAACAATTGTCTACATCGATCACACAGCTTTAAGACACCTATTCAAAAAGCAAGATGCTAAGCCACGTCTTATACGTTAGATTCTGCAAGAATTTGATATCGAAATAAAAGACAAAAAAGGTACAGAAAATGTTGTCGCCGACCACTTATCTCAGATTGATAATGATGAGACAAGTGATGACAGTGATGTCGACGATAACTTTCCTGGAGAAACTCTTATGAAAATAACCACGAATGACACACCATGGTTCACAGACTTTGCAAACTATTCAGTGGGTGATGTTATACTATCGTTGCACCAATGGTGGAACGTACAATGGAAGAGCTACTCCAAGCACCCACAGAAGGGTACGTAGAAGCTATTGTCTTACCGGAAATTAATGCGGATCATTTTGAGATTAAGACGAATTTGCTTTAATTGGTTCAAGCGAACCCATTTTACGGTCGTGAGAGTGAGAATCCTCATGCTCATATTAATAGTTTCAAAAGGATTACCTCGACTTTACGATTTAGGAATGTGCCTAACGATGTGATTAAGCTTATGATGTTTCCATATTCGCTCGAGGGAGCCACTAAAACTAGGTACGAGAAAGAACCACCAAATTCAATCTTGACTTGGGAGGATCTGGTTACCAAATTTGTTAATCAATTTTTCCCTCCTTTAAAAACCACTCACTTAAAGAATGAAATTTCTCGATTTACACAAAAATTCAAAGAGACTTTTAGTGAAGCGTGGGAACGATTTAAGGAGTTGCTTAGAGCTTGTCCCCATCACGGATTTACAGTGTTAACTCAAGTTGATACCTTTTATAACGGTTTAAACGAGAATGAACAAGACTCCTTAAATGTCGCGGCGGGTGGAAATCTTTTGAGTAAGATGACTAGAGAGGCTTTAAACATAATTGAGAATAAATCAAAAGTTCGTTATTCACGAAATAGATCAAATGCTTCTAGGATGAATGCTACTTCTAGTAAAACGGATGAAAGAATTAATAAGCTTGCGGATCAACTTTCAACCTTAGTCGAGATCATTTCTAAAATGTTGTTACTACCGCTCCGGTTAAAGCGGTTGAGGAAACTTACGTTACTTGTGGTGGTGCCCATTCTTGGTATAATTGTCCGGCTACCGATAACAATCAGGCTAGTGTTTGTGCGACTACGGGTACTTACAATTAAGTTAACCCTCTGAACCGTGTTAGTAATCAAATGGCACCACCAGGTTTTGCTCCGGTGCAAAACAATGGTCAAAATAGGTTTAATCAGAATCAAGTTCAAGGGAATAATTTTTGGGGAAATAATTTTTTTCATTCATGGAAACAAGGTTTCAAGCTCAAAATAATCATGCTCTCCAAATTTTTCAAAACCAATGATTTCAAAACCAACCTTTTCAAGTGCCTAATAATCAAGTTCAACAAGAGATTTCAAATAATTTTTCAAGTTACAAAAGGAATAATGATCAAATTTTAAGGAACATGCAAAATCAAATCAACTCGTTGAAAGGAGACCTTAAGAATGAAATTCAAAACACTATAAAATCTCAACAAGCCGTCATGATGAATCAACAAACTACCTTTCAAAATAATTTACAAAACATAATTTGTGGATTATTTCAAAACCAAGCCTCAACTTCGGGCTCTCCGATAATACCATTCAAACCCGAAGAGGTGAGATGCAAACCGATCATTACTCGTAGTGGTGTTGCTTACGAGGTGGACCCCTCAATTCCCAACAAATCATTCTCCAAAAGAAGGTAGTGGAACGAAAATATCGAGGAGACAATGGATAAAGAGCAAAACGAAATTTCCCAAAGAAGTACCGGCTCAAATCCCACCTCCTCCCGATTATCCCCATTTCTATTCCGACCCGATGTTCCGAAGACTTTGCCTAAAACCACTCCCATTCCGGAATCCGATATTCCAAAGAGTTTACCTAAGCCAAATATTCCATATCCTTCACGACGTGATGATCAAAAGTCCCGTGACAAAGCTTCGAATCAAATGGAGAAGATCTTCCAAATCTTTCAAGATTTACGCTTCGACATTAGTTTCGCGGATGCTTTACTTTTGATGCCAAGATTTGCTCATGAATAAGGAAAAGTTGCTTGAGTTAGCTAAGATACCGTTGAACGAGAATTGCTCGGCGATGCTCCTCAAAAAGCTTCCCGAAAAGCTTGGAGATCCCGGCAAGTTTCTTATTCCATGTAATTTCCCAGGAATGGATGTATGTCACGCCTTGGCCGATCTTGGCGCGAGCATAAATCTTATGCCACTTTCTATTTGGAAAAAGCTTTCTTTACCTGATCTTACACCAACTCGGATGACTTTAGAGTTAGCAGACCGATCGATTACTCGTCCTAAAGGACTCGCCGAAGATATTTTTGTCAAAGTTGGGAATTTCCATTTTCCTACCGACTTTGTTGTTGTTGATTTTGAAGCCGATCCTCGAGTTCCTCTCATACTTGGGAGATCCTTTTTGAGAACCAGCCATGCTTTAATTGATGTATACGAAGGAGAGCTTGTTTTGAGGGACGGAAATGGAACAATAACTTTCATGTCGATGGCACGACAAAACATCCTTAAAAGCATCTAAACGAGTCAATTAAAATGTTTAATGACACATGCAAGGATAGTTTTAAGAAGCTCACCGACGAACCCGCTCTAGTTTGCTTGCCTCCATCGGAAGATAACAATGATGAAAAAGAAAAGCAGGAAGTGAAGAATCTCGCAGAGCCGGCGGCTAAACGCCAAACTCGTATCACACCTTGTTTGAAGAATTTTAAAGTTATTTGCAAGGAGAGCATTTTCATTCAAAAAAAACACCTCAAGTTTCTTCGGTTTTTGCAATCACATCCACCTTACCGTCTATTGAGCCCAATGATTCTCTCATAATGGGGGACGAGCACCTTAGTACTTTTAGTGCAGAGGAAATTGTCCCAATCCTAAGAGAATCTGAGGATACATCCAGGAGTGATAGTAAGAACGTTTTACCTTCGTGTGATGATTTCTCTTCCATCAACGTTCCAAATGATGAATCCGTGACTTACTCTAACTCTCTTTTCGAATTTGATGTCAATTTCAACTCTAGTGACATAAACCCTCTTTTTGATGAAGTGTTAGAGGACATCGAATGCAAGGATTCTTATGATTCCAACCTTGATGAGTCGACTTTCCTAGTCACACCTCTTTCTGATTCTAATAAGGATGAGTGTCTCGCTCCAGGAGACGACATTGAGATTCATGAGATCGATGCTTTTCTAGCTATCAAAGTTTCTACGTATATTAAGGAAGGTTATTATGATTCTGAGGGAGACGTATTATATCTTGATAGTTTGCTTAGTGATGATAACACCCATAATCTCTCTTCCGATGTATTTTTTGATCATGAATCCAAACACGTTAAGAATGAATCAAACCATGATACTTTGATAACTTTTTCTCCCAAGAATGATCCTCTTCACCATGAGTTCGCTGGAGAAGTCATCACGATTCCTCCAGGAATTGTTAGAGAGCACGAGGATTATATCAATCGAATGTCGTTGCTATGCGGAAATTCATCTTCCCGGTCGCCGGAAAATTTTCATACAATCATCGAGGATAGTGACTCTAATAGGGAAGAGATCGATATATTTTCTAGACCAGGTGATTCGATACCACCAGGTATTGAAAGTGATTTTGACTCAGAAGAGGATATTATTGACAACTTGCTTAACGATGATCCCATTCCCGAATATGAACGTTTAACCTTCGACATGGAACCTGATGTGCCCGTGATAAACAATGTTGATGAGCTTAATGAAGATGAATTTTTTAACCCACGGGGAGGTGAGATTAATGTTGAAGTTGACGATTCCTTCACATTTGTCACTCGGACTTTTCTTTCGTATCTCACTTACCCTAAGGTTTCTCCTTTACTTTCCTCCACTGAGAATGAGGATACCATTTTTGACCACGGCATCTCCACTTAGAGCCAGTGGCATCTCATCGGGATGGAACATTAATGAAAGCCCGATTGAGATTTTCTCTTCCATTTGCTTTCCCCAAGGACGAATGAATTCGGGGATCGAGTCAAGCTATGTGACTCATTCGGACCTCTCTCTCCCGTTCTCTCACCTGACCCTAAGGTTTTCTCCTTAATTCCTCTTCACCAGGATGTGAAGACACCATTTTTGCCTAGAATCTCCACTTAGATGTAGTTGGTCATTCTCATCGGGATGGACCTTTCATGTGCTTTAAGTTTATCCAAACATTAATGAAATCCCGATTGAGATTTTTCTCTTCCATTTGCTTTTCCCCATGGAAGAATGATTCGGGGATCAAGGCAAGATATTGGGGGTGAGACTCGGTTATAAAAAATCAAAGCGCTTTTCATGGGAGGACCCATGCTTTCTCCATTTTCTTCTTTCTTATTTCTATTGTGATGTGAGGAGGCTTGTACTCTTCCGATTCTTGTTGTTTGTGCTTGTGATTGTTTGTAGGATGGACCCAAAATTTTCTGAAGACTCTCGTGTTCGGTGTTTTATCCCGGTCCACTCGAGCTTCCTAGCCTTT
>BQNB010010857.1:25000-29356 GCA_026074375.1 Tanacetum coccineum
CTGTCTCTTGTTCACATAAGCTCATTAAGCTCTTAAATATAATCATAAGCTAGTTATTAACTCAGTTAAGCTCACAAAAGCTTAACTGAGTTTTATTACTCAAATCTTCACAATCAAATTACCTCAGCTTATTATGGAAGGGAAGCCAATAAGGGATGGGCTTCCAGAACCTCACCAGCTTATCCTAGGATAAGTTGGAGCTTGTTGATAGCTCAAAAGAGCATTTATAAGCCTTGTTTTGTGCAAAGGAAGTTGTAAGTTCTCTCTTTACATTTAGTAGCTTAAAATTGCATTCAGCTATAATAATTGCCTTTATGCTTCTTATATCTGTTTGTGTAGCTTATTTTTGCTTATTATAGATAATAGATGACTTATTATGTATAAATTGATAGCTTAGTACTTATTTGTCTTGTTATTTGTCTCTTTAAAACTAGTTACAAACCAAAAATATTTAGCATTAATCTTGTAGTTTTCATTTCAGCTTATTCAGAGTAGTTTAAATTTACCTTATTATGTTTGTTAGGAAGTTTATAGGTTATCTGGTATTTAGATTTTTGATCAAAATTCTTATTTTTATAACGCTGAAAATGAATTGAGGGTATAATAAGGAGTGTTTGGGTCAAGAAGTACTACTTGAGTTCGTAATGCTTGAATTCCATATGGACCTTTAATTTCATTTTAATTCTACATATCAGGTTTATAAGAGTAGTATTTAAGAGCTTGTTAGGGTTTTAATCAAGGTTTATTAAGGTTTTGTTATTGATGTTAAGTTTGACTACTCTGTGAATAAGCTTAGTTATTGATGCAAGTTTCAGTTCTAAATCCTTTTCTAAGTCATTGTTTTATTGCTCTAGTTGTTCTTTGTTTTTTTAGTTGTATTAAGAGTGTTTGAACACAAGGATCTATAGTCTGCATTGTAGGATTAATGAATTAAGATACTTTGTGTGCTACTGATCAGTAGAGGAAAAATGGAAAACTTCCTTTTTCTCGCTTAATTATCAGGAGTCTAATAGTAGTTAATTAGGTTTAATTTTTAGCTACCACCAGTAGATTTAGGTCATAGTTAATCTGTTTTAGCTTTATATAGCAAATCTAGCTTAATTGATCATTGTTTTTAGCTTTGAAATTGCATTTGTCTTTTGAAACACCAAAATAACTCAGATACGCTAAGTGTAATAAGCTGTTTTCAAATAGCTTTTTCTTTGTCCATCAGCTTTTCAAAATAGTTTTAAGACCTGTTTCAAGTAGCTTATAGGCCAGGCTTTAAGTAGGTATAAGTTAGATTATCATAAGGTTCCATTAGATTATCTTAAATTAAGCCTCTAAAGTTTTGCTTTCCTGTCTGTTTAGGTATGCAGCTTTAGTATTAAATGCCCTTATTTGATTTTCAAGTTCCATGGCTTTATCCTTTTGCTTATTTCTAGTCTAGTTTAGCTTATTAGGTTAGATTTAAGATAGTGATAGCTTATTTAGTTCAGAGTCTAGCTTAATCAAGATTTCTAGCTTATTTAGTTGTGATAAAAGTTTAAAAAAAAGGTTAAGTGGGTTTGTTCTTATATTTTTAAGCTGATTTCTAGCTTATTAGTGATTTTGAAAAAAGTTGTTTTCACAAAAATGGCTTATTTTTATCTGTTTTACAACTTTGCTTTTTAGGTTTTTGCAAAAATAAAAAAAGGGGAAACCAAGGAAGTCAGGGGTGAGCAAGACTCGAACCCCCGACCTTAATAAGTCTCACCCTTTATAATCTTCAACATACACACCCCTCACCAACGTGCCCTTGGGACTTTTATGTCCAAGTTTGCACCATCAAACCTTTTACCCCTTTTTTGAGCTTTATGTATAATAAGCACTTTGAGTGCTTGTTTGATTTTTCCTGCTTATTTAGTTTTATGCACTTTAGGAATTTCTTTTATTTCCTGCATCCGCTGACTTATTCATAAGCTATTTTTATTGGGATTTTGTTCTTACACAAAGGGTAGAACCAACCCAAAACCCCGTTATGTTTTATGGCCCAACATAACAAACCTTGTGTTTTATGGCACAAACACATAAACCATCTAGTCTAAATCAAATGATACAAAGAGATGATACAAATGAGTATAGAATGATGATCCACGACAAGTGTGTCTAATGGATATGAATGCCTAATCTAAATTAACTTCCATTGATGAGAAGCCTTTAAATGGATGTAGATGATGAGATCTCCAATCTTGTAGATCTTCATATGGGTATGTTTGGTGGTGGATGGAAATGGCAAGATCTTCAAGGCTTGCTTTGGTTGGATCATCATAAGAGTATGCTTACAACAAGATGAATGTTAGAAGCATTATGATCACATGAGAATGAGGGTGTTTAATGACTACTGCTACTGATCTAAATGAGTGAGAAATGCAGAGAAAAATATGTGAAAGGTGTGTTCAAATGGTGAGAAATAGCATGGTATTTATAGGCTAAAAATCCACTGTAGCCCGGTTCCGCCGGTGCTATTGAAGAAGGGCACCGGCAGCCAAAAGCAAGGGCACCGGCCTACAGTAATACAATCTAAGTTTTGATTTGCAAAATCTTGAAAGATCTTATGTAATCTTGGAGAGATTTTTTCCAGATTTAGATGATGTAATGCATGATGTAAAAAATCATTTTCTATTCTATTTTCCTAAAGTAAAAAAAATAACTTGTATATTTAAAGTGTAAGTAAACTTTTGTAAAGTAAAATGTCTAGTTGAGTTCTTGTCAAAATAAAGTTTACTTGTTTAAATAAAATACTTGTAGATGCAAATGTGAAATGAGGTTTGATCATAATGCAACATAACAAACACGGACGAACCTGTGTTGTAACATACGAGGATTCGAGACGTCGAGAGTTGTTGATGTATATTGAGACAAAATATCATGACGAGTAACTTGTACATTTTACGTTATGTATTACAAGTTACATGTTTGTCATTATCAAAACAAAAGAGAATGTGTAGATTAAATATCATAATATTTGCACTAACACATAGGTTTATAAAATGTATAATGTAGGACCGCAAGATTTCCCCATGATAATGCAACAGATGCAAACATTATAAAATGTAATTACGTTTCCCTAAGCTCATGACACTGAAGCTCGACATGTATGAAATGCAATATAAATTGCCAACATTGCCCGTGTTGATGATCTAACCCGCAACATCCTATGTCCGACATGGTATACGTCCGTTTGTCCAGTGATAGCTAATCACCCGAACGGGGATGTCAATCCCAATAGATCTATTCATATCATTCGCGCTTACAATCCTAGTAATTGACAGTTCATGATAATGGGCTCAGACAAGGTTATCGCTACTTAGGCAAACACGTAATCGTAATGTAAAATGCCCACTTGCGTCCATTTGTAAAACATGCATATGTTTCTCACCCCAAAACTTGTAAATCATTAAAATGTAAAACGTGGGGCTATGAACTCACCTTGAGTTAGTGAATCAACAGTATAAATCATAGAATGATAATGCGTCACGTAAACGTCTGAATGCAACCTAATTAATTATAGGCCGTATAAGAAAATTCCAAGCGTACATATGAATATGAATTACACAATGCAATGCCACACATATATACTTGTAGTGAGGTGTTGAACATAGATTTATATGTTGTTATAAAGTATCCTTAAAGTTTTATTTGGCTATTTGCCTTTTGTAAATAACATCGTACTATCGTTCGGGCTATCATAATATAGAGGTCATGTAGTGAACGTATGAGGAGCCAGGACACTTTAAATCGTAAATCCACAACTCGTCAATACGACACCCGAAGAGGCCTCATATCATTATGAAACTCCCTAGTAATATAGCACTTGGTATATATAAGTTATATGTAAAAATCATAAGGAAAAGGGTTTTGGATACATAAGCATAAAAGTAAATTAAAAACTAGTTTTATGTAGTTATAAGTCCAACTTAAAACGCGCGTATCTAACTCGTTATAAGGCCGTTTTTCTTGGGGAAACTCTCTAAACCAAGCTAAAAATGTCTACTTTCATTATTTCAAAGCCTTTATTCCATTTCATAAGTTTTAGATGTTGGTTTATGCAAAAACACTTTTGAACTTGCTCAAAATAGTTTTGAAGTACTTGTGTTGTAAATTGACTATAACTCTTTCGTTTTCCAATAAAAT
Organism: Tanacetum coccineum; assembly: GCA_026074375.1. Classification (NCBI taxonomy): domain Eukaryota; kingdom Viridiplantae; phylum Streptophyta; class Magnoliopsida; order Asterales; family Asteraceae; genus Tanacetum; species Tanacetum coccineum. The sequence goes on from BQNB010010857.1 coordinate 29,156, forward strand.
AACGTGTTTTCGTTATACTCAAAATGGTTCACAACAGTCACTGCTGTCCAAAGACAGCAGGTTTGCCTCCCGGTAAAAGGGCCATATCTCCCTCGTTACTTATCGAAACATGTTGGTTCAAGTCTCAAATATTAAGTCAAAGAGTTCAATGTCTGAATTTAGTAACTTTCTTTGCGTGACTGATAAATGCTTAATTGTATA
>BQNB010010857.1:39655-82861 GCA_026074375.1 Tanacetum coccineum
TGCGGCCCAAACCAGCAAATACCACCGGTCTTTTTCTTCTTTTCCTTGCAGCCTTATGAGATTAAATAGATTAAACTCCAACAGTAATAACAAGAATTCAAAACTATTGATGAAAACTGTTGGATCACATTGAATAAGCTGCCTATTTTTAGCAGCTACTAGTATTATATAGGGATTGCATGCATCAAATAAAAGTGACACATATAACACTGATTATTGTAATCAGAATCAGATTATCAATACCAACATATATCAGAATAAAAAAAACTCTTCTTATAATAAGATAAAATAGGAATAATAATGTAATCAGTATTTCATTATGCAATAAAACGTAATTGGCGATTAATCAAAATAATGGTATACCTTGAGAAGAAAGTACCACAATGGCATTGATATTCTTTAGTGCCGCAAGTTTTTGAATGCGCTTTCAGGTCGGAATCGACAGCATACATCCTCATGCACTTTTTGCACTTGTATTTCTTTTCACCGTGCTTTCTGGAGTAGTGTTTCTTGATGCCAGTGAGGTCTCCAAGTGCATTAGATGGGTTGTGGTGGACGCAAGATGGCACAGGGCACAAATATACCTTTCTTTTTACTTCATCCTTTGAACTCTTGTGTTTAAGTTGCCAAGGTAGATTGTGCCCTCTTTTGTGAAGTTGCAAGTTCTGCTCCCTTGGAAAACCTTTAAAACATACCTCACAAACAAACCTGTTTTTCGCCATTAAGGTGGTAGGAGATAGTGCTATAACTTCAGCATCCACATCTATCAACATTTTCCAAGAAGTGCCATTAATATGATTGGTTTTTTTCTAATTCAAAACTAACATACAATAGAGTAATGGTTGATTACAAAAATATTCATCAAAAAAGGAACCATCTGGTTGATTACTCATGTTCTTTTTTGTTTTATTATCAAAGTACCCAAAGTAATTAGGATTTTGTATTTCTATTTCAAGAAAATAAAAGAAATAAGAAGAGTGAAAAAATCCACTTTGTTATTCTTGTACTCGTTTTCGAAAGTGGCAGATGAGTATATTCGAAAAAAGAAAAAAATAATTAATTACAAGATTTGAGGTTTTGCAAAGAGTACCGGGATGGTTCCTTCGCTTCTTAGGAGGAACAACCGGTAGTTGTGCTCGGTTCATTTGATCTTCTTTCCCCCTCTTGACATGAAGCAACATTTTTGATCCGGTGGCCATCTCTTTTAATCTCTTCATGACTACTCTTACGTGCTAGCAAATTTAAATGTAATCAATTTTACAAAAATGAACCCACAGTTTTCTTCGCAATAAAGAGCAAGTTGCCAAGGAAATCGATATCATGGAAATGCGCATACACGGAGAGCCTAAAAATCCATTTTTTTCATTTTCTAACAGATACCAACTATGGACTTGATATTGAGATGCATAAACCTTTTTGAAATTCTCTTATATGTTGCGTGAGCCATGTAAGAAGGGAGTCACCGTCCTCTCCAACTTTTTCACTCTCATGAGATCATCATGCCCAGTTGTATATACAAGGTGATGCAACATGTTTTATGCCATGTTGGTCACGATATTAATACATTTTGACTTTCAAGATTTCAGTTTATTCATTTCTATGTATAGAGTCCATTCATTTTCTATTTATAGAGTAGAAGCAGGGGTGGTACCCTATAATCATAACTTTTTCGAATTACGTTATTCGATTACAGATTTTTCGTGATAAAAACTTTACGCTTGGTGAGAAATTTAGATAATAACTTTGTCGCACACTATCTCATATAAATATGAGAACTAATGCATATTACTATAAGAGTGAATGTACTTGCTATCGTCACAATATTATATAACGTGTAAACATATAGTAATATGCATTAGTTCGTGCCAAATATATGATTAGTAAATCTATACATGACATTGCTTAACAAAATATGAATTTCAAAATCTACACATAATTCATACCTTATAAATCACTTAAATTTTTTTATACTTTGACATATATGATTCTTTTCAATTTAAATGCATGGGTTATGATGACCACATTAGTAGCTTGTTGGAAGAATACCTTGTGTTATATTAATTGCATGTTTAAATGATGTGGTATTTTATGACAAACGTTAATTATAGGTGTTGTATAGATGTCTTATTGCATTAAATAATTGTAAAGATAGTTTAGAACTTGTATTTTTTCGGTAAATATGATTCTGACACATTGTTTGACTAATCCACGGGGTTTGAATCCGCCGCAACACAGACTCAAACCATGTAAAGTCCTCCCTTTCCAGGAGATTGGCGTGGTCACTTTAAGGTTGTTTGCACCTATAAAGAGTTGAACTTGAGACCTCACACATTTTAAAATGATAGACACAAATCTTTTTGCCACTACGTCACTTTTGAATGAGGGAATATTATTTGTATATTTTAAATTGTTGTTTTTGTGTTTGAATGATTTGTACAGTATGTTTTGTTATTTGTATCGCTTAATTTATGTTTAAGACATTTAATTAAAGAAAAGTGATTAATATTTCATTTTATAGAAAAAGAAAAAGAAAAATAAGAAAGACATATATATATATATATATATATATATATATTATATATTATATAAATATAATAATAATATATATATAAGAGAGAAGAAGGAGAGAGAAAAAACAGGGAGGAGAGATGGGGGAGAGAGAGAGAAGAAGGGGAAGGGAGGGAGGGAGGGAAAAGATAGGGAGAGTAGAGAGCGAGACCGCTGTTGCGCCGCGCGGATAGCGAGCTCTCAGCGATCGTACTTTCTGGGTATCTCGACGCGCGCGCTCATTATCTCGCTCCCGCCCTTACTAGCTCCTCTCTCTCATCTAGCCTCAACTGAGCCGAGCCCACCCACAAGTCACCACCACCAGCCACCAAGACCCATCCCAGTGCTCCCAACACCACCCCCCACTAACACCCCCTCACGCACACACACACACACACACACACACACTCACACACACTCACACACTCACACACACACACACTCACACACCACACACGCTCTCTCTCTCGCTCGCTGCTCTCCACATCCTAGCCGCCAGAGAATATTAGGTGAAGAAATAAATAATGATAATAATACGAATAATAGTAATAGAAATGATAAATTAATAAACAATATATATAAAGAATATATATAAGAAGATAAAAAATATATATAAATATATAAATAACAATAATAATAATAAAAAGAGTAAACAACAATATACACCATGTTACTAGTAAAAAGATAAAAATACCCTGCCTGTTAAACCACGTTAGCACATAATGGAGAAAACATTTTCCTCTTTAGTCCTCAGCCATGTATAATGTCTAACATTTATTGATGGAGAGATGTATATGTCCTAACTTTTCTTACAAGGATGTATAGTGTGAAAATGACTAAACCACATGAATGTGTTTTAGACTTTACTTTATGAGTTATCTTTAAACCTTTTGAGATTATAAACCTACATTTACTATGGTGTAAACATTTAGAATTTCATAAAATGTCTTACATAACACATGCGTTAAATGTTTTGAAATTGTGAAGAACTTCAACAATTATGACATCTTCATGCCACCTAGACATGAAATGAAACTCCTTTATAATTTTAATAAAACATAAATTGTTTGCGTATGGTGCGTAAAACGTGATTAGAGAAGGATTATGGATGGTTATGTTGTTTGGTTTCTTGTGTTGAATAGTAAGGACCCGAAGACATGATTGAGATCAAGAAGCTCGGTAACACTTAAACAAATCATCTTTGTAATGTACATGTTACTGTGTGTGACGGTGTTGCCAACTGCATGAATTTACTTGGTGAAGTTGTGAGGGATGCATTCTATTTATAGTGAGGCATATAGGTTTTAGAGGTAACCTCTGTGGTGGATGATCAACGCCTATAGGGGGCTAAGCGTTGATCATTTAATGAGCAGAAAAGGAGGACATATGGCCATTCCTCCTTGGCTCGTATGGGATAGTGTTTTTCGTGTGTTCCAATGTCGTATGTCAGATGGTACATATTAACCTTAGTGAAACTTGAGGATTAGTGGTCCCCTGCATATGTACTTATGCATATAGGGGAAGCTAACAGTCCAAGTTTGGTAAGGGTTTATGAATGGGTTCCCATTAGGTAGTAATTGATGGGCCCTCATAGTGGGGTTGATTCGAGTGTTTAATAGTGTAGGCTTGAGCCACTAATATTGATACGCTATCAAGTCCACCTAGTCTAGTATGAGATCATGTATAAGTGATATGATGTTGGACTAATAACTGAGTCCTCCAGTCCGTGCCTGGCAACCAGGTTTCCTTTCTCATATTTCCTTTTTCTAGGACATGTCACATCTGTTTCGTAATGATAAATGAATGGATGTCGTATCTCTTGATTAGAGTGCTTGAGATGTATTGGGAAAAGGGGGAAGTTAATGCTTTACGGAGGGAATACTAAAAACCCCCTTTTATGAAATGATTCCATATCTTGAGGATTTGATGTTTTGTTGTTTCCTTTTCATACGCAGGCGGCGTCATCATGACATTTATCAAGCGGCGTGACTCGTCCGTTCGATTGTGCCTCACATCCGTGTTGATGTCAGCTACACTCGTGTTTTTCCAGAGTGAGGGTCACGCTTTTTTAATAAATGTATTGGACTTAATGAGCTTTTGCCAAGTGTAATCCACTAACTCGTTTTCTTTGCATATAAAGTGAGAGAGGCCCTCGTTAAAACGACATGTCTTTTTGGCATGTTTGTGTTTATGTTCAGTTGTATTACTATGTATATGATGGAGTTAGCAAGAATTCTAGCAGTGGTTGCTAAAGCAGCAGTTGTAGCTATTTGTTGTTGTTCAAGCAGTTTTTGCAGTATTTCTGCTAATCGTAAAGACTTAAATATTGTTCCATTCTTATTCCCTTTGCATATCTAATCGTGATGAGGTTTTATTTTATATACTTTTTTAGGGTCATTTGACCCCTAAATTCATGCAGATATGCTTTATTATTGCACTAAATCCTTTCTTTATGTGTAATTAATGTTATCTTGTTCTATATCATGTTTCACAGATCATTTAAGTACTATTTTGGTAGAAAACTAGAGAGAATATAGAGAGGGGAAAATGAGAATGGTGGATTCAAGTGAAAACCAAATGAACCAACACCCTCCCTAACATGTTAGGGAGCGGGATTTATAACAATCCTAAGCCTCTTAATAGTTTAGGATTTGTAAGGTGGATCGGGCTCAGCTTTGGTTGGGCTTTTGGCCAGTAACCTGTACAATATTAGCTTAGCTAATGAGCCCGTATCCATTTCTCGACAAAGTTACTAAAACGTAAAGACCTGACTCAATCTATAATGACTATTACTTTATTTGTAATAACCGTTGTTTTCTTTGTTCGACTCAATATTTTAAGGCTAACAATCTCCCCCAAAGTAAGGTCATTAAAATTCATTGTCTTTAAGCTCTTGTAGTCTTGGGTCTTGGTCTTGAACTTTGTTGTAGTAGACTTTGTTCCTTCATGCTTTGTGATTGTTGATCTTGAGTCTTTGTCATTGTCTTTCGACTTTGTCTTTTGTTCCAAGATATTCAGATGAACTTGATATTAGTAACCGGCACTTTAGACGTCGTTTGATGGATACCGACACTTTCTATTCTTGAACCGCCTTGGCTTTGGACCAACATGCTCATACTTTGCATCATCTTAAAAGCTAACAATCTCCTTTGATATACCAACTGTCTTTTAAATATTAAGGAAGGTCTTTGTTTTTATACGTTTTGAGCTTTCTTGATTTCTTGAACTTTTGATGCCAATTGTATGTCTTTGTAGCTTGAGAATGAGCTTGTGGTAATGAGTCTAACGGTGCTGGAATAAGGTAGTTAGCAATAAGCAATAGATATGGATGGATGTCTTGTTTATTTGTCGAAGTTCGGTAACGTTAACCTCTTGTTCCGTGAGGACCGTTTCACAATATAAATATTGTACCTGCGTCATTAGGATTTGGTTCATGAAATAATCTCCTTAACATGTTTTTCAGCTATAAGTGTGGTTTATTTACACATCGAGATATGCTAACGAAGCTTTTCGATACTCCACATTTGTTCCTATATCCGAATTCCCGTTCAAGTTAGGATAACAACAAATATAGGTGAATAATTGATGCAAACTGTAAAGTAAGCAACAAAAATTTTAGGTGTTTCCCGTCCAATCCGAATACCTGGATCACACTGGATTTCCAGTTAGCACAAGTTTGATTCTTATAAAATCTCACAAGTCACCTACCGCAGTGCTGTTTGATGTTGATAATGAAAGAATTTCCATTCATTAGTGTGAAATACTAAAGAGTATCACTCTGAATGTTCTAGCAAGATCACAAGGATAATGCGTAGGACTCTTGTTGCCACTTGTGAACTTATTTGTGTTCAACAAGTGTTTATCATTTATGTGTCCTAATGAGATTTATATTTGATCTCTTTGGCTCTAGACTTGATTTGTGCGCTTTGGTTTTAATGATCAGAGGCTGGAGCAGATTGTCACCTTTTCAATATCAATATTTTCGGAGTGATAAGTCAATAAACTACTTTTAAAGAGTAGGTTAAATGCACCCAATATTGCTATTGTCTAGGTAGAAAAGCTCATTTGCTTGAGGACAAGCAAATCCCAAGTGTAGGGGTATTTTATGATGTGTCATTTTATACATTTTTTCGAGGTCATTTAACTCCCTAAATCATGCAAATATGCCCAAATTATGTGGTTAATTGTTTGTTTTTGTATTTTTAGCATTTTGGATGGCATTTGGAAGAAATACACGTGACTTGGGCTCAATTGGAGAAGAAAAGGACAAGACTATGACTCTACACCAACTATCTTGAAGAAATGCATATAGTGCGTGGAGACCGCGTTGCCAATTACAAGTGACGGCGTCAAAGTTATCAAGTGACTGAATCATGAAATTCTAGACGGTGTCAGAACAAAGCCGACTTAAAAAACCATAGAAGACCAATACAGAACGATGGCGTCAGGAACATAAAGCGACGCAATCACGCTTGTTTTCTTATATATACAAATCCTTTTTTAGGGTTTTAGTGTGTAACTTTTAGGAGACGAACCCTTGTTTTAGAAGAAGACTTTGGCCGCCTTTAGGCTCGTTTTCAGGGTGTCAAAACCCTTTTGTAACAGCCTCAACTGCATGATTTAATTAAGTGAAGTTTATTTATCCTTTATCACTTAATATGTCTATGTGTTTTGTCATAGATTCTTGTTCTTCTCCTTTATTTTCCATACAAAGCTAGATCTATTAGTATTTACTTATGATTGCATGAAACTTAGATTGTAGATCCTTTTAATGTTGCTTCTTGTGATGGATGTGCGCGTTAGGCTTTAAAAAACTAGCCATAAGATATTAAATTGGCATAGACGTGTAGGGAAACGCGAGTGTGTAGAAAGGATACCATCGGTAACAGTCTTCATATTGCTTTACCCCTAATATGGTTAATCCCTCTTAAGATATTTCAATTGCATTTAATATACTCTTAGGGGCCTTGTAATAGTCTTCATACTATCTTGCTTGTGTGTTGCCTTAACGGAATATTAAATAGACGGCGGGTTTGTGTAATTCGTTCATGACCTAGGAAATACTTACACAGATCATCACAAGTGTGATAAAGCAACAAGATTAAGAGAAGCAATCTAAGGAGTAGTGCATGATTAAGTAAATATGTTTGTTTATCATATAAGTTATCACCAAAGTAGTTTAGATTTATTTTATTAATTATTAGTATAATCAAACCAACCTCTCAAACCATGATTTTACCTGCTTTCTATAAAATAAAAATACAAAAAGAATCTTCTCTCAACTCCGTAGACCTCTATTAGATTCTAATTGAGCCTTTCTAACCTATTCCCCTAAAGAATAATAACAACCCCCGAGTCTTGCCTATACTACACTACAACGATTAGGTGCACTGCCTAGGGAGTTGTAAAACTTCTTGTTGAAGTCCTACGAAGACCGCACATCATTATTTGAGGCCCACCATTAAGGAAGGTGAGGTAGTTGATAAACCAATAATTGAGGAAGTTAAAACTAGGAATGATGATAAATTGGTTCGCAAAATTATTGGATACCATAGTTATTATGACCTAGATGAGAAGATCTGTATTGATTATGCCTACAACTTAAAGTTTTCATGCATGATAGGTTTTGAGCTTGTACACGCTAATTTTTTCCCAAATTTTCCTATTAATGTCATGTCTAAAAAGTTTTATAACTCGATAATAAAAGACAAATCTAATATCAAAGGGAGGAATTAATTAGGAAACTTCGCTAATGTACCCGTTTTTATTGGAAACTTATATGTTATTACTAATTTTACAGTTGTGGAAGATATGGATCCTTATCTTGACGAAGGAATAGGAGATGTGGTAGTTGGAGAACCTTTTTGCAAGGTTTCGTGTGTAGAAGCCAGAAGGTTTGATGGAATCATTACCATCCGCGATGAGGGTGATAGTGTAACTTACCAAATGGTGTGTTCAAACCCGAGGTTTAAACACCTCACTAATAAACAATGCAACAAGATCTCGCCATTACTGAAGGTAAGAAAACAAGATAAGATGAATCGAATTTCGCACCCATACCAAGAAGCTGAAGGGTTTCCACAAAGGAGTTTTGAATCTAGAACCCGACTTTATCCAATATGCGAAGATGGAAGAATGGCTCACATGCGGGCACATTAGCGTGCATGAGATAGAGTGAAGAAGCTGAAGGAAAAGTCTAACTTAAAGACTTCGCTGTAAAGAAAAGTGCTTCCCGAAAGACAACCCGGACAGTTTTTAATTTATTTTTATCGAGTCTGTCTTCCCAGACATCAATACGGCGTATCCGCTTCATACCATACGACGTATTGAATGTATGGACGTTATCAGTCTTTTAATTTTCTGCATTTAAAATATTATTGTCAGTTATGTCTATACAGCGCATTCATTATATGATACCGCGTATTTGGCAGACTGACCCGTATTCATATACTTTTTACAAGTTTTAATATGGTGTATCCTGGTTTTGGGATATGGCGTATCGACTTCCTATATAGTTTATTTGATTATTTTTATTAACCGTAGAATACTCGAGATAAGATTCCATGGTTTTCTTATATTTTGCACAGGACCTTGCTGGAAAGAAATCAAAAATGTTGGTGAAGTATCTTTAAACTGGAATCTTATGTGTGTTGTAGTGATGCTAGAATCTAGACGCATTCACAACACACATTCTTGCTCATATACTCAACATAGAGAACTATACCGAGCAAATATCAGGGGAGTTTCTTATTCTAATCCTTTTATTTCCTGTTTTTAACTGTTATTTTTATACAACGAGAGCGTTGTATAATTTAAGTGGGGGTGAGAATTAGAACGCTACTTGTCCTATTTTTCACATTAATATGCTTAAATTATGCTTAAATTTAAAAAAATCGAGCATACTTTTGTGAAATTACTAGTTACATAACCTGCATACATAACCCTTATTAGATATTGTGAGAATTCAGCCTAATCCGTTTTTGAATATTTACCTAAATCCTACAAAAATATGAGTGTGCCGGTGATGTTGTGGACTTTAGAACTTGGCTTGGTATATCTATTCGAGACCACAATAATGAGTATTATCGATTTAATTGGTGTAACTCGTTTAAACTGGTAAATTTCTAAGATTACACCCAAAAAGCCTATATATGTTGTGTTATTAACTAACCACACCGGTTAGTTAACCCCCATATAAACCCTTTGTTTACTCTTACTTTAAGAGTAAGATTCCCCTAGATAAACCTGTTTAACCATTCCTGTTTTCACTAACTATTTGTTTCGTTACACATTTACACCTTAGCCTATCCTGTTAGATTAATTCTATTTATCAGTTGCTAGTAGCTTTAGTGTAAAGTATGTATTTCCTGGGTCCTGTGTCATTTTCTATCTCTTGTATGGTTGGGAAATTGCACATTGCAATTGGGAATGTAAAAGTAGTTAAACTCATGTATTTTTACTACCATCACAATTATTGGTATGTCCGAAGAATGAAGAATTATGGAAGAAATTATCTGGAGTTATTATGATCGTGAAGATAGTGAAATTACACCGAGATTAGTAGTGTATCATTTATGTTTAAATGTAAAAAAATCGAAAAAATTAGAAAATTGCTGCAAAAAAGAGGAGGAAATTATGAGATCGTCGGTTCGTTAAAGCTTAAACGAATGGTATTATTTGAAGGATCGATTATTCGTTGATACGTAATTATAAATCAACGATGTAAAGTTTTGTACAAAGTGGTAGATATCGCCACTTGATTTTGTAAAAGTATGTATAGTATGGATGATTGGGAAGTTGACCGTTACGGGAACGCCAACTAAGGGTTGTTTTCATTTATCTTTGATCGAAGACGTTTTTTGAGTCTGTTTCGTGTCTACTAAACATGGAGTAGTCCATGATTTGTGCCTTTATCATAGAAACGGTCGGGAAAGTATCTAGCAACTTGTACCTTATTTGTTTGGACTTAATCCATTTGTTTTGTAATTTTTATTTAACAACAATTATTTCCCTTTCCAATCTCTAACCGTTAGGTTTTACTCGAATGAGGATGAGAGCAATAACATATGTCTATTCTGTCGTTACGTCCATGTATGTGTGGTTTTTCCACCTTGCTGGTTTATTACTTTTTGGTGAAAGATTAGAAGATCCAAACCCTATATCACTTTTCATCATAACCCTTGGTTTTACTCAAGTGAGGGAATTGAATGCAATCATGTATGTCTATTCCATCATTATGGATGTGTATATGAGGTTTGTCGCCCTTGCTGGTTTATGACTTTTTGGTAAAGACTACTAGTCCTATTCTTTAGCTTATTCGAGTTAAGATTCGAATGCAGTCATATGTGTCTATCCCATTGTTATGGGTGTGTATGTGTGATTTAGTCACCTTTTATGGAATATTGGTATCGGTAGAGATTAGAAAGAGTAATCAACCCTTTAAGCCTTTTAAACCCAATTTACCTTTATAAACTTGTTACTCCTTATATCATTTGGCAAGAGCATAATAACCGGATTTTCAAGAAGACTAAGCGATCATTGAACCAAGTAATAGAGTGTATTATGAATTTGGTTCGTCTTAAATTAATGTCGGCCGATGGAAGAAAACTAGAGATGCCTTGGAGTTTATTCGTTTATGGAAGTTATCCAAAGCCCTTCTCCAATCTAGTTGATGGTTCGTTTGTTTAGTTTGTGTACCTTTAGGTGGTTTTTTCCTATAGGTGTGATTGTCAATGTATTAGTGTAGGTTCCGTGTGGCATGTCATACGGTTTTGGCTATTCAAGTTTGTTGCTTGAGGTTAATGCAGTACTTCAGCCGTATTCCATTGTACTTAATTGACTTTTGGGTTATTATATATTTTAACGGGGTAATTTCCCCTTTACCCAAAAAAACTTGTTACTCCTTAGCTTTAGTGGTGGAGATGTGTATCCTTACCAAGCTTATGATAGAATACTCATCATGATCGAGCAATTGAGCGAATTAGTTACATGTTACCACATAGATTAGTCGAGTGATTTAAGTGTTTTCATCTTTCTATTTCGTAAGGTGTTTGGTTGTGTGGTAGTGATTAAATGAATAAATGCTTAAACGGAAAAATCCTTTGTGATACATTTTCATAAATTTCTAAAGACTGCTTGAGGACAAGTAGGATTCAAGTGGGGGATATTTGATAACATCAAATAACGTCACTTTTATAGCATTATTTATGTGACAACTGTGTTTTGAGCAGGTTAGTCAAACCGTTAGTTTTGACTTGAACATCATTATGTGTTATAATAATTATATGTTTATGTGATTTTATGTGAGTTGGCTACCAATTCATGGAGCGTGATCGTCTCATTGTGATTGAGTTTATGGTTGTTATGGTCATTTCATTTTGTTCGCGTTTTAGTGACAATAAAAATGATGGTATAATTTTATTGAGTGTACGTATTATTTTGTGTACGTATTACGTATTTACGTAATTAAGTATTAGAAATTGGTAAGTGTAGGATTTAAGTTTAGAATTTAGTTAGTAGATTTTAGTATTAATAAATTAGGAAAAAATAAAATTTAGAAATGGAATTATTTTATAATCATTTAAATTAGTTTTAAAGTTAAAGGTTTTATAAATAAATAAAGGTTTTATAAAATATCAAAAATTTGAGGATTAATAAGTAAAAAATAATATTAAAAATAAAAAATAAAAAAAATATGTATGTGTGTGGGATTTGGTCAAGAGAAAAAAAAAGGGAAAAGAAAACAAAATTTTATTCCATTTATAACTCTAATTAGGTAATTATCTAAACCCTTTTTATCAAGTCTATAAATACAAAACTCTAGTTTTTTTTCTTGTTTTGGTCGACCGAACTCAGTAAAAAGGAAGAAGAAAAAAATATTTATTTTTAGCAAAAGCTTGGTGGTGATTTGTGTTATCAAATCAAAGGTATGTTTTTAAACCCTCTTTGATTCAATCTTCATAGTTTTCATTGTAACAATTAAGTGGTGGAATTAGGGTTTTATAAAATCTGTAAATTAATGTAATTAAACTAATTAGTATTGATTAGGGATGAATTATAAGCGCGATGGTGTGTTTGGTTAGGTTTAATTCGCGTTAATTTACAAGTTAGGGTTTGGCAGATTTTAGGGTTGTGTTCATCAGATGATATCTCGATGATAGTAACATTAAGATTGATGAATCTTATGTCCGTCGATAAGTTCAGAGTCTACTTTTCAAAAAGTCTGGCCTCGAATGATTTTGAGTTCTGAAAGTTAGTCAATGGTCGTTGTAAGATAAAAGTTATCAAACAGTAAAATACGAGTCAGGATTTAGGTCAGAATTAGGAGGTATACCCTTAATTTTTTAATAAAAAATTTTCGTATTAAAGGTTAGCCCAAAATACGAAAGTCTATGTTCAATGTCTATTAACTTCCCTGTGAAAATTAGCCTATAATTAGTTGCCTAAGTATGGTTAGCAAGGTCAAACATTTTAGTGCGCGTTCAGATCTGAATTTGGGTACTTTTGAATTAGGAATTTATTTGAGGTACTTGTACATGTGGTATGTCTTTGGGGCCAATGAGGTAGTTAGTAAATACCTAAGTTAACATAGGTGATTTATGTGAGAATTTATTTGGTTCAATAGGTAAGTGTTGGAAGCGAGATAAGTGACACTAAAATTCTGCGTTTTCGGGTAAAATGTAGATCATTAGAATTATGAGTAAATGAAGTGGTTAAAGTTAGCCATGGTGTCGGGGTAACCCATGGGGATAATTAAACACCATAGACATCCATCATTTGATTGTTACATGGGCTTAAGAAATTGGCTTAGTCGCGTGTAACACGTTTATATTTTATTGCGTAGCTTTGTGTATGATATTTGGAAGCTGCTTGAGCATCAGGTGAGTTTCATAGTCCCTCTTTTCACATCGCTTTTAAATTGGGATGGAAATGATGCAAATGGATTTGAAATGTTCTAATTACTTTGATTATGTGTCTTTTTTTGAAAGTGTATGGACCTTACTTGGCTATTGTATGTTACGTGCTAAATGCTTATGTGTATTGGGATCGGGGTAACGTTCCTACCCATTTGTTATGATATTGGATTGGTGGTAACGTTCCTACCAATGTGAAGTGATGGTTTTAATGGATCGGGGGTAACGTTCCTACCCAAGTGTTGATACTTGTTGGATCGAGGGACACGTTTCATTCCCATTCTTGTTATGGTTACATTTGCATGTTAGCTTGTATGATAGTACAGTAATTGTCCTGCCATGTTTGCATTAATCACAGTAATTGTTTATAAGCTTTGATTTTCGTGTCTTAAACCTACGACTCTCACCAACCTTTGTGTTGAGGTTTTTAAGCATCATTTTCAGGTGAGCATTATGAGGATCTTAAGAATAAGAGAAGTGGATAGAGAGACCATAGGCTGCATGCGGAGTTTAAATCTCCTAGTGTATTTCCTGTTTGATTGAATATTGAATGTTTGTTGGTTTGAACTGCTTAGATTTATTTTGGTTGTATTGGATGTCTTGGTATTGATGTGAATCCCTTTTACTTCAATAAAAGACGCGGGATATCTTTTATGTTTGTTTGGGTATATTCATGACACTTTGTGTCCCTTATGTTTCGTTTAGTTCATGTAGTTTTCTCTATGGTGACACCATTGTGTTGTGATGATATCCATTCTCGTTACGCCTCTCGTTTCCTCCTTGGCGGGGTGTGATAATTTATCCTATGTAAATTACCCTTTTTGTATAATTATTTCAAGAATTGATACTTAATCGTTTATATTTGAGAATTGCAGTAATTATAGAGTACTTTGTGAAGATTAGCTAAAAGGCACGCATTCTGGAGCTTAAACGAAGAAATCTAAAGAACACTATTCTGACATCCAATATGCCGTATCCATCAAGGAAGATATGGCGTATCTGTGCCTGCACTTCATAAGAAACCATGAAGAACAAAGTCCTATACGCCGTATCCAAAAGACTTCTATACACCGTATCCAAGATATAGTAATTAAATATTTTGGAAGATATTGAACGTGGTCCCTACTTTAAGAAACTTCCAATACGTCGTATTAACCTCAACCAATATGGTGTATCGACCAAATTCTAGACAGTATAAATAGAAAACCTAAAAATAAGTTTTAGGTGTGCTTGATTATATTTTTGATACCTTACCCACAAAAGTCGATTTTCAAAAGACAAGAAGAGCATAAGAGGTCAAGCAAAGCTACTAATTCCATAGGAAACACCTTGTAATCCCTATACTTTAGTAATCGTTCGATTTTTGGTATCATTCGTTTAACTCGGTTAGTTTACCTTGGTTGATTGATTATTCTTGGATTAATTACAATGGTTAAGGGCTAATACCCTTGGGTATTAGCCATGTTTATGAAGATTTAAATGTTTGGTTTGTTTATATCGACTCGTTGATCGTTGTTTATGTTTATCAATTCATACTTGTTTACGTACTTTTGTATGCGACCTATCATTCAACTGGATCTAGTGATACCGACCAAGTTAGCTAGATGTCGGGCTCCATATAGCGATTTATATATCTAGAATAATAGGATCACAAATAATGCCCTATCTTTACCTTTGGTTTATGTGAAAAAGTTGGACTAGCAGGTGACCTGGGAACAACAAATAACGTACTGATTCCTTTGGTAAAGACTTGGACAGCGGACTACTAGAATATAAATTTCCATTAAGCAGTAAGTAGGTAAAGTCTCCATGAGCTAGGGTTTAATAATATCACCATTATTAATCTCCTAAGATAAATTATAATTAGCGAATAGGATGCTTTATGCGGATGCATTTTATTGTGACAAAATTCTACGTGTCTAGGTTTTAGGATGAAGTACCGCCTAAATCTTGGAATGATATGCCTCCTCGAAATAAGTACTCATTGCACTAAATAAACAAACCAGCATTTTAATTGGATTAATCATGGTTAATACAGTTTTCTTATATTTGGCTAGACCAATCTTCTATCTTTTGATTATCTGTTTGTGTGTGTTATTGTGTTTTAAATTGATCTAAGTTACCACCAAACTTGTGCCATTCTCTTAGACTGAAAACCCCCTTTATCCGTTAGAATTAGTATTAACATAGGTTTAGCATAGGTTTAACATAGATTAGAATTAGCATAGTTTAAATTAACTTAACTTAGTTAACCAAAATATTGATAGAATAAAATATTAATGCTCTCGCTCTTAATGATCGACACCCTACTTACCAACGAAGCTACATCTGATCGGGTACACTGTCCGTTAAAGTGTTGTTTTAGGTAATGTTGGTAAAATATAAATACAAAACTTGATAACTAAATAACAACCTATAAGACGACACATCAACAGGTTAACAGTTGTTAAAGATTATGTGATGAAGGACTAACGGTGATAGAAAGTTTGAAATGCAAGGGTATATATTGTCGTACTGTTCTAGGGCTTGTTTTAGTGCAAAACCACAAACCCGACTCAGTTTTAACCGAGTTAACTCACAATGAAAGCTTGAACTTCTATGATCTTGTACACGTTTGATGTTAACTCGCATGTATAATCGTTTAAACTCAACTCAAACCATAACTCGCAAGTAATGAAAGACACAACTTAAATCGCAACTAAATACGCAAGAAATCACCCTGTCTGGCATGTTATTAAACCACAACTTTTAACTCTCAACTGTTAAATCGCAACTTTTTAAGTTGCAAATTTTTAACTCGCAACATAACACGTTGATGATATCAAATAATGTTACTTTTATAGCATCATTTATCCCATGTAAATAACCCATTTAGTTTAATTATTGTAAAGAATTGTTACTTAATCATTTGTATTTAAGAATTGCAGTAATTATGGAGTACTTGGTGAAGATAAGCAAAAAGGCACGCATTCTGGAGCTTAAACAAACACATTTGAATATTATTGTTCTGACATCAAATACGCCGTATTCATCAAGGAAGATACGGCGTATATGTGCCTGCACTTCACTAAAGACCACAAAGGAACAAGATCCAATACGTCGCATCCTAAGAAGACCAATACGTCATATTTAAGTCATGGAAATAGAATATTCTAGAAGATATCAAACGTAGTCCCTACTCCAAGAAACCCCCGATACGCCGTATTGACCTCAGTCAATACGCTGTATCGACCATATTCTAGAACTTATAAATAGAAGACTCAAAAGCGAGTTTTCAGTATGCTAGATCATATGTTCAATACCTAAACCATAAATGTCGATTTTCAGAATAGCAGAAGAGGTCTTGCAACGTAATTAATTCCATAGGAAACAACTTGTAATCTCCTATACTCTTGTAATCGTTGAGTTTTTGGTATCATTCGTTAACTCGGTTAGTTTACCTTGGCTAAATTATTACTCTTGTATTAATTATGACGTTTGAAGGCTAATACCTTTGGGTATTAGCCATTATTATGAAGATTTGAATGTTTGGTTTGTTTATCTCGATTGCTTAATTTATCGTTGATTGCTTGTTTATGTTTATCAGTTTATACTTGTTTACGTGCTTTTGTATGCGACCTATCATTCAACTGGATCTAGTGATACGGACCAAGTAATCTAGATGTCGGGATGGCTCTCCATATAGTGATTTATACATCTAGACCAATAGGATCACGAATAATAACCTATCTTTGCCCTTAGATTGTAAGCTTAGTTGGACCGGTAGGTGACCCTTGGGATCAACGAGTACATTCTCAATTAATTGGTAAAGACTTGGTTAGTGGACTACTAGTGTATGAATTGCCTTTAAGCAGTAAGTGGGTAAAGTCTCTATGAGCTAGGGTTTAACAAGATCACCATTGCTTTAATCCCTAAGATAGATTATAATCAGCAAATAAGGATGCTTTATGCGGATACGTTTAATTGTGACAGAATTCTTCGTATCTAGGTCTTAGGAAGAAGTACCGCCTAAGTCTTAAGAATGATATGCCGCCTCGAGATAAGTAATCATTGCACTAAATAAACAAACCAACGTTCTGATTGGATTAATAATGGTTAATACAGTTTTCTTATATTTGGCTAGACCGCTCTTTTATCTTCTGTCAATTTGCTTGCATGTGTTTTAGTGTCTTAAGTTGATTTTAGTCACCACAAAACCCGTGCCAGTCTCTCAGGCTGAAAACCCCCTTATCCGTTAGATTTATGATTAACATAGGTTTAGCATAGGTTTAACATAGAATAGAATTAACTTAGTTTAGATAAACAAAATATTAATAACTTGAAAGATTGTTTCTCGCTCTTAGTGATCGACACCCTACTTACCACGAAACTTCCATCGACCGAGTACACTGCCCGTTAAAGTGTTATTTTTGGTAAAGTCGGCAAAATATAAATTTAAAACTTGAAAACATAAAATCACACCCCTAACTACAACACATCAAGTTTTTGGCGCCGTTGCTGAGGATTGAAAATTTAATCTTGATTTTTATTTGATATTTTAGTTTTTAGCATTAGATTAGATCTAACCACTAGGATTAGTGTAATTTAGAATAGTTTATATTTCTGTTTATTTGCTTATTGTGTTTGTGTAATATGGCGTATTCAGTTCACTGAATACGACGTTTAATAACGGTTCTCTTTCCTAGCAAGTTTATTACAGGATGGACAACCCGAACATTACTTTGGAAGAATACATCATGCTTGAAGAAGAAAAGGCCCGTCGGCATGGTATGGTGTATAACTGGGAAACTGCTAAGTATGGTAAGATATGGTATGATGAAGACGTTCAGGACCTTAGATCAGTTGAAACCGAATTCCCAGCTATAGTCTTTAATGATGAGTTATCATCTGAAAAAACACTCTCTTGTGAATCCACGGTAAGTTCTCTTAACAACAATGAAATTGACTTTAGAATATCATTTGACGAATCCGACGATGAAGATTACACGGTAGTTTTTGACAAAAACTCGTTTTCTTATAAAATAATTTATGTCAATGATTTGAAAACGCATTCGAAAAATGATAATGAAAAAGTCGATATGCCTTCGTTTCCATCACCCGAGCCAAAGGACAGTTGTTTTGATGATTTATACTTCTTTAAAGATTTTGAGAATGAATTTCCAACCATTGTTTACAATGATGCTCTAACATCTAAATCAGATTTCTTAACTAAACCCACTTTAAGCCCTCAAAATATCGATGAATTTAATTTGAAAGATGAAACATCATTGTCCAAATATGATGAAGTGGAACAAAATGTTTTGTACTTTAATGATCTATTTCCTTTCAACATAATCTATCTCGATGATCTAAAGTCGGATAAGGACAATGATAATAATGAAATCGATATAATACAGTCTTCGGGGGGTAATGTAAATACACAAGGGCAGTCTCTGGAAGCAAGTCACAATAAAATCGATAAAATTTTCATTATGGAAAGTTTTGTCATGGAATTGGATGTTAATATCATGGCTTGGAATTGTCTTGAAAACGGGATGCTACTAAATCTTATTAAGAATTTATACATGTCGTTTGGCATCCCATTTGACCCTAAACGGTATCATAAGGATGGTGTTTACACAAGAATGTTACGGAGGCCAAGGTACGTTTTCTTTACTTTGTTTGAATTAGGAAAATTGGTCTTCAAGAACGGATACGACGTATTAGGTAAACACCTATATGGCGTATCCATTATTTTTAAACTTATGTTGACTAAGTCAACAAAATTGCCCAATACGGCGTATTGGACAAAAACCAATACGGCGTATCGAGTTTGGGTATAAAAGCTCAACTGATACGCCGAATTGAGCTTTTTACACACACAACTACTCTCAAACACGTTTTACCGCAATCAAAATCTTGGAAATCATTTTTTCTTGTAATCGTTCTCATCTCTGTTATAGTTATATGGTAATATGTTCTTCCCTTGCCCTTTGTTTTTATTTTTCGACTTGAATTAGAAATAAGGTTAGGGTTAGGGTTTCGATTATAGAATTTGATGAAATAGTTTTTACGCCATGTGCTTGTATCCCCTTTAATTCCCTGCAAATAAGTAAAGAGTTTTAGGATTTGATAATGGGTCAAAATAGGTAGAAATGGAAACCCCTTTTCGTTTTTAAACTACAGAGCAATACGACGTATCCACTAACATGGATATGGCGTATTGACTCAAATTCACCCAATTTTAAAACATCAATATGATGTATTCAACAAAATTAATTCAGCGTATTGATCAGATAAAGATCCTTAGTTTTAAATCTCATACGCCGTATTGACTTATATCTATACGGCGTATTGACTAACAGATCTCCATACGGCGTATCCATATCTGAATACGCCATATCTGCTCTCAGAACAGAATGGTTAAAATTTACAATCTGTGTACTAATCTCGTTGATTTTGCAGATATGGCTCTTCCACCAACAAGATCTGCAAAAGAATTAGAATGAGAAACTCCCCTGATATAATTTAAGCATTTAATTCCCATTTTTATGTTTTATCTATACAACGGGGACGTTGTATAATTCAAGTGGGGGATGAGAATTAGAATGTATACTTGTCCTATTTTTCTTATTAAATGCTTAAATTATGCTAAAATTTAAAAAAAAATTAGCATACTTTTGTGAAATTACTTGTTACATAACCTGCACACAATAACCCTTATTAAATATTGTGAGAATTTAGCCTTATCTGTTTCCAAATGTTTACCCAAATTTCATAAAATATGAGTGTGTCGGTGATGTTGTAGTCTTTAGAACTTGGCTTGGTATATCTATTCAAGACCACAATAATGAGTACTACGATATTAGATGGAGTAACTTGTTTAAATTGGTAAATTTCTAGGATTACACCCAAAAAACCTTTATATGTTGTTTTATTAACTAACTACACTGGTTAGTTAAATCCCGTATAAACCCTTTGTTTACTCTTATCTTAAGAGTAAGATACCCCTAGAAAAACCAATAGAGCCTATACTTTAGGAATAACACCAACTGTTTGTTTCGTTACACCTTTACACATTAGCCTACCCTGTTAGATTAAGTCCATCTATCAGTTGCTAGTTGCTTAAACTGTAAAGTATGTATTTCCCGAGTCTTGTGTCAATTATCTACCTATGGTACGGTTGGGAAGAAATTTGCACATTGCAAATGGGAATGTATAAAGTAGTCAAAACTCATGTATATTTACTACCATTACAATTATTGGTACGGTCGAAGAATGAAGAATTATCGAAGGAATTATCCAAAATTACTATGATCGTGAAGATGGTGAAATTACACCGAGTTTCGTAGTTAGTTTAAAATAAGAAAAAATTAGAAAATTCGCAACAAAAAAGAGGAGGAAAGTTTGGAGATAATCATTTCGCAAAAGCTTAGACCGAAGGAATTATATGGAGGATCGATTATTCGTTGATACGTCGTATAAGTAAATGATGTAAAGTTTTGTATAAAATGGTAGACATCATCGGCACTTGTCTTGTAAAAGTATGTAAAGTATGAGATGATTGAGAAGTTGACCGTTATGGGAATGCCAACTTAGGTTGTTTTTTTAATCAATGATCAAAACGTTTGTATATAGTTGTGTCTTTATCATGATAACGGTCGGGGAAAAGGGTCTAGCAACTTGTGCCTTATTTGTTTGGACTTAATCTATTTGTTTTTGTAATTTTTATTTAACAACAATTTATTTCCCTTTTCTAATCATTAACCATGGGTTTTACGCGAATAAGGATGTGATCGAACATGCATGTCTATTCTGTCGTTACGGCCATGTATGCATGATTCAGTTGCCTTTTTGGTTTTTTACTATTGGTGAAAGTTAGAAGATCTTAACCCTATATCATTCTTCATCCTAACCCTTGGTTAAACTCGAATGAGGATGTGATCGAACACACATGTTTATTCCGTCATTACGGACATGTATGTGTGTTTCAGCTGCCTTGTTAGTATGGTATTTTTGGTGAAAGATTGTAGAATGATCAACCCTTAACCTTATAATAAAAACCCATTTTACCTTTATAAACTTGTTACTCCTTAGCTCTAGTGGTGGAGATGTGTATCCTTGCCAAGCTTATGATAGAATACTCGTCACTACCAAGCAATTTAGCGAATTAGTTACATGTTTTCACATAGATTATTTGAGTGATTTGAGTGTTTTCATCTACCTATTTCGTTAGGTGTTTGGTTGTGTACTTGTAATAGATCAAATAAATGCTTAAACGGAAAAATCCTTAGGGATACATTTTTATAAACTTCTAAAGGCTACATGAGGACAAGTATGATTCAAGTGGGGGGATATTTGATGACATCAAATAACGTTACTTTTATAGCATCATTTATCCCATGTAAATAGCTTATTTAGTTTAATTAATGCAAAGAATTGTTACTTAATCGTTTGTATTTGAGAACTGCAATAATTATAGAGTACTTGGTGAAGATTAGCAAAAAGGCACGCATTCTGGAGCTTAAATGAAGACATTTGAAGATTACTATTCTGACATCCAATACGTCGTATCCATCAAGGAAGATACGGCGTATTTGTGCCTGCACTTCACTAAAGACCATAAAGGAACAAGATCCAATACGTCGTATCCAGAAGAAGACTAATACGCCGTATTCAAGTTATGAAAATAGAATATTCTGGAAGATATCAAACGTGGCCCCTACTCCAAGAAACCCTCGATAGGTCATATTGACCTCAATCAATACGCCTTATCGACCATATTCTAGACCTTATAAATAGAAGACTCAAAAATGAGTTTTTTGTGTGCTAAATCATATTTTTGATACCTAAACCATAAAAGTCGATTTTCAAAAGAGAAGAAGAGTAGAAGAGGTCTTGCAACGTAATTAATTTCATAGGAAACAACTTGTAATCTCTTATACTCTTGTAATCGTTTGGTTTTTTGTATCATTCGTTAACTCGGTTAGTTTACCTTGGCTAAATTATCACTCTTGTATTGACTATGACGTTTGAAGGCTAATACCTTCGGGTATTAGCCATTATTATGAATATCTGAATGTTTGGTTTGTTTATCTCGATTGCTTAATTTATCGTTGATTGCTTGTTTATGTTTATCAGTTTATACTTGTTTACGTGCTTTTGTATGCGACCTATCATTCAATTGGATCTAGTGATACAGACCAAGTAATCTAGATTCCGGGATAGCTCTCCATATAGTGATTTATACATCTAGACCAATAGGATCACAAATAACGACCTATCTTTGCCTTTAGATTGTGAGCTTAGTTGGACCAGTAGGTGACCTCGGGATCAACGAGTATATTCTTAATTAATTGGTAAAGACTTGGTTAGTGGACTACTAGTGTATGAATTATCATTAAGCAGTAAGTGGGTAAAGTCTCTATGAGCTAGGGTTTAACAAGATCACCATTGCTTTACTCCCTAAGATAGATTATAATCAGCAAATAAGGATGCTTTATGCGGATGCGTTTAATTGTGATAGAATTCTACGTGTCTAGGTCTTAGGAAGAAGTATCGCCTAAGTATTAAGAATGATATACCGCCTTGAGATAAGTAATCATTGCACTAAATAAATAAACCAATGTTCTAATTGGATTAATAATGGTTAATTCAGTTCTCTTATATTTAGCTAGACCGCTCTTTTATCTTCTGTTAATTTGCTTGCGTGTGTTTTAGTGTCTTGAATTAGTTTTAGTCACCGCAAAACCCGTGTCAGTCTCTTAGACTGAAAACCTCCCTTATCCATTAGATTTAGGATTAACATAGGTTTATCATAGGTTTAGCATAGATTAGACTAACTTAGATTAGAAAAACTAAAGTATTAATAAATTAAAAGTATTTCTCGCTCTTAGTGATCGACACCCTACTTACCATGAAACTCTTATCGATCGGGTACACTGCCCGTGAATGTGTTGTTTTAGGTAAAGTCAAAAAAATATAAATTTAAAACTTGAAAGCATAAATTACACCTACACGATGACACATCACTTACCTTTTGTCTCATCAGGAACCTTTAATTTGGAATCAGCTCCCTCACTTGAGCCACCTGCTTGATGAATGGTTGTATCTTGTTTGCTTCTTTTAAGGGCCTTCTGAACTTGAGCTTCTTTAAGTAATGAAGCATCAGAAAGCAATTTAATTCCCTTACTCCTTTCTGCCTTAGCTGGTGCCTTCTTCTTTAACACAGACACACCCGGAGTGTCTCGGATTCGAACACCAGTAGACTGTCTTTTAGCAATAGGTTTCTTGGAAGATACAACTTTCTTAGCAGGTTCAGGTTCTTCTTCCTCTATGGTAACAAGATATCTCTTCTTCGAAGGAGAAGCATGTTTCTTGATTTTTCTTTTCATCTTGGGTGATGCAGCACCAGTGGCATATGCCAGATAAGTCTTGTAGGCATCAGAGTCCTGCATCTGCTGATTAGTCATTCTGCTAGGAAGCAATGCTCCATATGTTTAGAAATCATCAGATCTAGAGACAAATCTCATGGGACCCAATAAGCAGTCATCCCGAGCAATATGCATAAACATTATGTTCCTCATTGAAATTGACTTGTCTTTGGAGATGAAATGATGAATGATAGCTTTCGTGAATCTGGGATAGTACATCTTTTCTTTCTTCTTGTGGTCTATGTTCTCTATTTGGAATGTTAAGTCTTCCCAAAGTAGTTCGACAAAATCAACATTTTTCTTATAGAATATTCCCCATAGAATTTGAGCTCTTAAAAGTCGAAGCTTGTCAAGACCCGTAGTTTTTCTAGATAAGCACTTGTTGATGATTGCAGCAAAATTTCTCTATGGTTGGTACATCTGATCAACGATCACTTCAGTGACAGATTTAATGTCTCCTTTGTGGCCAAGTTTCTTAATGAAGGAGACAATTTCTTCATCTGAAAGGAGTTCAACAAAGTCTAGATTTGGAAGTCTAGGGTAGATCTGGAAGATTTCTTTGAATACTTCCATATCAATTTTGTAACTCTTCTTTTCAATATTGAACTTGTAAGTGGTAGAGTCTTTCTTGTTGATGGTAAACCAAAACTGTTGCATATAAATCTCTGGAACATCTGCAGTGATGAGGAAAGCGAGATAGCGGGTAGTAAGAGTAAGAGCATCCAAAACAACTTGATACGTGGGTTCTTTCTGAGTCTTTGTTGGATCCATTCTCATATTGCACTTGCCGATCTCGACTCGTATCTCAAGTGGTACCAAAGCATTAACAAGAGCAACTTGTTGAGCGGCAGTAGTAGTCATGGTTCTGCTAAGATTTGCCAAATACAGTTTATATACAAACAAACAAATATGTATTTTACTGAGTGACAATTTGGTTCATGTTGATTGATTTTAGATGCATGAAGGGAATTATGACAAGTGATCAGGCACAGTTTATTAGGCTTTGAATTATAGCATAGGTAGAATTAACAACAATTAGGGTATCAATATTGATTGATAGTCAACTAAGTAGCCAGATTGATTACTAAGAAAAAAATTACCCTTAATAAATCAGCTAGTGAAGAAATTTAAGGAATAATTCACCTAGAGTAATCAATATGTATAATTCGCCTATATAAACTGCATAATTTGCCTAGTTCAAACTTTATGTTTAATTCTCCTAGAGCAACTTTATAAAATCACAAACTTCATATTTCAAGCATCTAAATTAGTTTATACATGACCCTTAGCAACCATAAACATCATATGAATCATTTATAACATGAATTAACCACAAAAATCTCTTCTTTGAGCCTTTTTGACCCATATGAACACGTAAACCCAAGATAATCTAGTTTTGGTGTTAAATCTTATTTTACCACACTTTGTTACTTACAAAGTAACATTATAACTCAAACAAACACAAGCCCATTAACTTTTACAAGTTCTTGACCTCAAACCCATCTTTTCGTCATAACTAATCACCCAAAACACCTTCATGTGTTATCCCTATGAAAAACTGCTTTAACCACGTGTTCTATACCCCTAATAGACCAAAAACCTCCAATCAATTTAAAGATTCACCCACTTTTATTTTTGATAAACCCTAAACCAATTTTTAAGGATTTTCAAACAAAAACAATTGTTTTAGGTTAATTCCTTTTGATTAGAAGGTGACAAGGATGTAATGAACATATTTCTAGATTACCTTATGGATTGAAGCTGAAGTTTTCTTGGTGATCTTGAGGGTGACGAGTTCAAAGAGAGAGAAAAAGGAGGGGTGTTTGGTTTGTGTAAATAAATGAGAGGGACGGTGGGGGTGTTTTTGTTTAAAATCTTTAGGATTTTGGCAAAAATGCCCCCTAAGGTTTAAGCACTATTTCATTTTTATTATAATAACTTTTCCTAAGGTAAACCAAAATGCATAAATGGCACAACTAGTCCCTAAGTTTTTTGTTATTACTAAGTTTAAGTCTCACATTTTGCTATATAGTCCCTAAAGGCATAAACACATAACATCTAAAGTCCTAATGAGTTAAAATTAATTAACTCCCCTTTAAATATTAATCCGTTATTGTTTAAAACCTTTTTCCTTTAATCACTTGATGATTTTTGAAGAAGATAATTTGACAATTTCTCCCCCTTAAATAATGACCCGTTTTCTATTTAAAGAGCTGTAGTCGTTATTTGATGGTTCTAATTGTCTTAGAAAATGATTTTCTGATGAAACCAAAATATGATTATAGATTATTTTGAAAATCAACACCATAAAAAATAAGATTTCTCTTATTTTGACAAAGAAATGCACTGACACGTACATTAATTTGTATAAAGGAAGCACAGGTTGTGTTGCAAAGTAAACACAAACCTTTGCATAGTCATAAAGTAGACCATGCCCAAGAAAATTAATTCCCATTGAGAGGTCAAGTTTTCTTTTTGATGAAATACTTGCCTTTAAGTTGATGACCGGGTTGCTATCTGAAATAATAGCAAGCCATTTGACATGTTTTAAAATCTTTTTAAACTTCTGTTCGAACTTCATTTATAGCCGCGTATCATTATTAAATGACATTTCTAAGGCCGTAAATGTTATCGAATTTCAAAAGACATGTCAGAGATACATATTTTTATATTTTACTAATTTTTAATTTTCTTTTTTGAAAAAAAATTTATAAAATGAAAAATCTTTTTGTGTTTTTATGTTTTCTTATATACATATAATACACAGGATATACCACGAGTTACCACCATTACTCATCCTCTTCCTCTGCCAGACGTTTTAGCATTTCCGGAGACATGCTTCACATACCAAGCTTTTCGAGAAGTTGAATCTTTCTCTTGGAAAAGGTTTGGTGAAGATGCCAGAAGATGTCTGCCAGTTGATATTCGGTCCAGATAAAGTATAGTTCCACTATTCCATTCTCCACTTACTCCTTTATAAAATGGTAGTGTACATCGATGTGCTTAACTCTAGAGTGTTGAACATTGTTGAGGCATAGAGCAATCGCACTTTTGTTGTCGTACAGATGAATCTTATTGAATTAAAAACCATAATCTGTTAGTTGTGAACGTATCCATAGGATTTAAGCACAACACCCAGATAAGGCAATATATTCAGCCTCTCTACTTGAGATTACAGTGCTCTTTTGCTTCTTGGAAGACCAGCTAACAAGTTTTTCACCTAAGAATTGAGCGCTTCCTGATGTACTACGTCTAGTGTCCTGACACCCCGCGTGATCTGCGTCTGAATATGATGTTAGAGACATATCGGTATCCTTCGAGTATCAGAGACCTATGTTAATGGTTCCCTTTAGGTATCGAAAGATCCGTTTAACCACATGTAGGTACTTTTCAGTAAGCTTTGCCTGATACCGAGCACATAAGCAGACTGCATAAATAAGGTCAGGTCTACTGGATGTCAGATACATGAGGGATCTAATCATGTCATGGTAAAGTGTAGCATCAACTGGTGTCCCCTGTAGATCTCATCCAGTTTATTCTTTCCACCATAGGTATGTCTATAGAATCACTAGTTAGCAAACCATATTTTTTAATAATTTCATAAGCATATTTTAATTGGTTTAGGAAGATACCTCTAGGACTCTGAGAAATTTGTAATCCTAAAAAGAATGACATTTGTCCCATCATCGACATCTTGAACTTAGTAGTCATTAGATTAGCACTCATTACATATAGCAGTATTAGTGGATGCAAATATTATATTGTTAACATAAATTTGTACCAGTAATAAGTCATTTTTTTCTTTTCTTGTGAAGAGTGTTGGATTGACTGCACCTTTGGAGAAATGTTGTGAAATGAGGAAACTTGGCAGCATGTCGTACCATGCACGTGGTGCTTGTTTGAGACCGTAAAGAGCCTTTTTAAGCTTGTACACATGCGATGGGTTGTCTTGATCAACAAATCCTTCTTATTGAGAAACATAGACCTCTTATTTGAGCTCGCCTTTTAAGAAAGTTGTTTTGACGTCCATTTGGAAGATCGTCATATTCTTGTTGGCGGCATTTACTACGAAGATACATATGGCCTCTATTCTTGCAACCAGTGTAAATGATCCCTCAAATTTGATTCCCTCCTATTGCTTGAATCCTTGAGCAAGTAATCTAGCCTTGTTCTTGAGTACTCCGCCAAATTCGTCTATCTTGACGTTGTAAATCCACTTTAGTTTGATCAACATGACTTTATCTGGACACGGCACCAATTCCCAAACTTCTAGTCTTTCAAATTAATGAATCTCTTATTGCATAGCATCAATCCATGAAGGTTCAAGGATAGCTTGTTTGAAATTCTCCGGCTGAACAGAAGTTAGGAAGGGATCGAAATAACACCACATGGCGTCAGTCTAAAGTTGCTTTCTGGTGGAAATAGAGCGAGAAGGATCTCCGATCACATTTGCTATTGGATGATCCTTAGTCTATCTACCAAGAAGTTCAAATGAAGTGTGGGATGGTCTCACATTAGATGACGATCCTTGAGAAGTTAAGTATTCATGAAGAGATTCACAAAGTGGATCATCATAAAAATGTGGTATTTTTTGTGATTCTTTAACACCTTGAGAAATACTTAGAGATTTTTCTTGTTCTTATGTTGATGGGATACTTGTTGATGGTGCATCTTGGTCAATTGACGTAGACACAGGTGAATCGGCTATATCAACAGCTCTTGGTGCAGTAGCGACTGGAACTGGAGAAACAGCACTTTGTGGAGGATTGAAGTATTCATCAAACTTAGGTTGGAACAAACGATCCCAATCATTTCTGGATAGTGGGATACAAGGTTGTTGAGAAACAGGGTTTGGTACGAGTCCTAAACTGGATGTTGTAGGAGTCATAGATAGAAGCCCGGGTCCTAAACTGAAATGTTCGGAAGCCATTATTGTCAGCTCATCGAACGTTACATGAATTGTTTCCATAATTTTCCTAGTTCTTCGGTTATAGATTATGAAAGCTTTCTTTGCGGGTGCGTAACCAACAAAAATACTAATATCGGCCTTTGCATTTAGTTTACCCAAATCCTCACTGTCATTGGTCGAATAACAGAGTGAACCAAAGACATGAATAAACGATAAATCTGGATTTCTGTCGTGCATCAACTCATATGGAGTTTTGTTGTATCGGAGATGGATCAGGGAACGGTTTTGGGTATAACAAGTTGTATTGATTGCTTTGGCCCACATAAATAATGGAGCTTTTGAAAATATCAACATTGTACGAGCAGATTCTACAAGAGTCCGGTTTCGTCTTTTGAAAACGCCGTTCTGTTAAGGAGTGCGAGCAACCGATGTTTGATGTGAGATGCTGACATTTTCATAAAATTCACGAAGGGTCTGATTGACAAATTCAGTTCCATTATATGTTCAAACATTATGGACTGTTACATTCAAACGAACTTGAATATTTTTGATGCATTTGATGATAGCGTCAGGAGCTTTATCCTTTGATCTCAGAAATTTGACCCAAGTAAATCATGAGTAATCGTCAACAATCACCAAGATATACTTTTTCCCGTTAATGCTCTCCACACGCATCGGGCCACACAAATCCATATGCAGAAGATATAGTTTCTCTTGATTAGTATCTTCAGCTTTAGGTTGATGAGAGGATTTCTTGCTTTTTCCTAATGCACATACTGAACATAGGTGATATTTCTGAAATTTTAGCTTTGGAATGCCTCATGCAAGACCGTCTTTAGCTAGCTTGTTAAGAGTACCAAAGTTGAGATGCGATAACCGACGGTGCCATAACCAGCTCTTAGTAATTGACGCTTTTGATAGAAGACAGATCAGAGAAGTCTTTAGCATGTCATCAAGAGAAATTGTGTACAAGTTTGTGTCTCTGGATCCTGAAAGTAGATCAACGCCTTTTGAATTTCAAATAAAGCAAGTTTTTTTTCAAAAAGCAACTTCAAGATCCGCGTCGCAAAATTATCCAATAGAAAACAAGTTATGTCCAAGCCCCTCAACATAGTATACCCTTAAGATAATTACGTTTCTCAGCTGATAGTCACCATACCCCATAATCTTTATAATTTGGTCATTCCTGAATCTAACTGTTCCTAGAAATTTACTGACAAAGTATTTGAGCCAAGAGCGGTTATGTGTCATATGTTTAGAACATCCAGAGTCTAGATACCAGAGAACAATCTAGACAACCTGTCATTGATAAGAGAATAAGATGATGGAATATCTGTAGCATTGGATCCCCAAGAATGATTGGGTTCCGAGTTGTTAGCACTCTTAGATTCTACAATCTTGGATTTTTTACTCGAACCTACATTTTTTACATGTTTGGGTCTCTTGCTATAGACTTTAAGCTTTGGTTTTTATGTTTCAACTGAGCGAGGAGTGGATTCCTTAATGGGCACAACTTTAGTGGGAGTAAACCTAGTTAAAGGGCACGTGTTACCAACTAAAGTGAAAAGTCTTCCTGTCGGTTTCCACTTATATCCTATTCCAGTGAACATATGACCCGTAGGTTTCTAAATATTAAGTAGTTAGTTTTGCTTTGACTTAGATTTAGATTTAGCACGCATATTCACATCATTCACAAAATCAAGGAAACACACATCATGATTTGCATCAAACATACATTGCTTACATTTAACAAAAATTAATTGAGAATTCGCATTTAACATAGTATGCTTAACATTAGCATCACAAATAGGTTCTTTAACATGATTCTTTTTATTAACTATCCTAGGTTGGGCTTTTACTTTATTCTTCATGTTGCTACTTGGTGTTTGTGAGATCCTATAAAAAAAATTTATTGCTTGTAGGCTATGATCTGCAAGTACTAGTAGAACACTTCGATCATGTAGATGACAACACATGTGTGATAGAATCTGATGTTTTGGATGAATCTGCCTGTTAAATGTTGCTTGAGGATGTGAGAGGTTCAGAAAACCTAACGTTCTTGACTTTGTTCATAGGTGTAACAACAATCAATTTCTTACTAGGTTTATAGGCATTAGGGCATGTGTCTCAAACATAAACAAGTAACTCCTAAATTCGTTTGGCATGCTTACAAGCAAAGTCTAACGTATTATCTAAAGGTTATTTTGCTTTAGCTTGTTTGACTATTTCCCGAAGTATATCAGCTTGTTCTTAAGTGTGCTTAAGATAGTTTATGTGAGCCTCCCTATTTTGCAATAACCTAGGAGCTAAAGGATCTAAGTCTAGCTTGAACATGCCTGGAACAATAGTGGTGGCAATGGGTATTTGTGCAGCATTTTTAACAATTTCTTTTCCTTTTAGTTTTCGTAAATCGTTTTTCAACGGATCTGTCTCGAATTTGAGCTTTTAAATCCTTATTTTCAACATATTTTGAGTTCAGTTAAGCAATTAAAGAGTCACTCTGTTCTTTAGTACGAACACGTGTCTTTTTTATTGAGTCAAACTAATCTTTGAAAACCTGTTTCACATGATTAATTTCTTTACATAGACGTTCGTTTTTAGAAAGCAATTTTGCCACACTATTTTCCAATTCCTCATTTATGGTCTTAAGTGCAGTTATATCATGGTTGACTTTCTCTTCCTTGTTATTTTCTCTCAGAGATTTAATAAGTTCCTTCAACTTATAAATGGTAGTGTCTTTATCTTGTAGCTGAGCTTTCAAATCGTTATTTTCAAAATATTCTGGAAGTTCAAGAGTATTTTGATTATCACAGGATTTGTCCTTTTGAAAAATTTCTTGATTAAGTTGTATTGACAATTCAAGAGAAATACAATGTTTTCAAGTTGAGTAACTTTTTAAAAGTTCATTATACACATTTTGTGTTTTCGAAAGCTCAGCATCAATATTGAAACACTTATCACAAGATTTACTTCTTTGCATTTCTACATTCACAGATGCATCAATTAGAGTAGAAGAATTCATAACAGAAAGATGAACATCCTGAGACATGATTTTTTGTAAAAGGCGATCATTTTCAAGAAAAAGTTCTTTCTTAAGAATTTCACAACATTGTTTGTCTACTGAACTCTGTTAAACAGCGGCTTCCATCTGGTTAAAGACTGTTTGTACTTCTATTAGCTCATTTAAAAGATATTTATCAAAAACATTGAATATGTCTTTTAAGATCGTTAAAATGGAATAACTTCTTTTTAGAAAACAACTTTAGTGTGTTCAAACCCCCATTCCCCTTCTGTAATAGCATCAGATATAATCCTCTTTTTCACCACGGTGTCAAATTTAAAAAGATGGAATTTAAGCATTTTAAGACTTGAATAAACCAAACTAACCCTAGGAAGTTCGCTAGGAGCCTCTATTATACCAGGTGAATTATCAGACTGTTTAATAGGGTTGGAAGTTTGTAACCAGAAAGCTTGTTCAGCAGACAATTCATGTTGAGGAACAAAATGTTTCCTAAAATTCTCAAATAGTTGATTCAATTTTACATGATCAATAGGTTTATGAGAAATATTGTGTTTAATAGTCTCTGGATCCTTTACTTTTTCAGACATTTTTGATCGACTCACTTCTTCCAAAATCAGTGTCTCATCATCATCGATCACATGCATAGCAACATGTTCACTAGATATAACACTGCCATCATACAAGGTCAATTTAATCGGCTGAGCTTTCTTGAGATAAAACAGATTTTGTTAACCAAGAGCTTGTTTGTGAGTGTTATCATAAAAAACTTGTGGCTTTGTTAACATGTGCACTATTTGAACAGATTGACCCACTTTATAAACAATATTATCAAGTTCCTTTATTTTCTTTTCCAAATCAATTTCATTTTCCATGTATTTACTTTCCTTTTCTTTGGATTCATGTTTAAAAACAGTAAATGTTTGCAATAAAGATTTCTTTTCTTTGATTTAATTAGAAAGATTTTGTTCAAGTGAGTCAATTTGCTGTTTAAGTGCAAGCTTTTCCTTAATCATATCATCCATTTGAGAATCAATCATTTTTTCATGAGTGCTTAAATCAATATTAAGACGTTGTTTAAAAAATTTGACTCGTTCTTTATATCTCTTAAGCTCAGCGGTTAGGATTCATTATTCTTTTCCTGATTAGCCTTTTCCCAATTATTTACATGATTAGTCATTTGTTCTGACATTTGTTCAATCACGGATAAAATCATTGTATCTTGTTGAGCATACAAATTTGTATCTTGAACAGCTTCATGTTGTGTTTCTTGCAAATACTAAGAGTACGGAATGATATTGCTATCACTTGTTATCTCATTATCTGAAAAATCAACAACTAGTGTTTGTTTAAAATCCTGCATTGCATGCACACTTTGATTATCTATATCATTATGATAGGGTTCAGAATAAGGTACCTCTGAGATAATATCAGAACCATAGTTGGAAAGATTAGCCATTAGAACCGCTTTTGCATTCGAGACATCATCACAGTCAGAATCATAAGCATTTTGGAAAGAAGCATTGTTTGGAATGGTTGTTTGAGCAGCTTGACTGTCTAGAATGCCTGGATCTGCAAGAAATACGAGTTGTTCTTCATCTAAAATTTGACCAGATTCCTATGCTTCAGCCAGCATTGCCTTGTCCTTAAACCATGCAGCGCTCCTTGGTCGCTTAGGCTGAGTGCATTGCCTTGCCAAGTGTCCTTTACTTTGGAAATTATAGCATTTAACAACCCTTGCATGTCCACCTGTATTGTTTCCCCTGAACTAGTAGCATTACCCTTATAGCCAGTACCAGCATAACTTTGTCCTTGCCTCCCTTGAACTTGTTGCACAGTGACCTTGCCATCTTGAATAGTGGCCTGGTTTCTTGGATTAGAGGAAGTTCGAAGTTGATTGTTGGTTGAAAGGAACCTTAAAGAAGCTACATCTGTCAGAAAAGCCATTGCCTAATTGAGACAGTCAATTAGATCATCTCCTTGATTAAACACAGGAACATCAAGACCTGAGTCCACTTAAGGAAACTCAGTCATAGGTTGTGTTGAAGCTTGAGGTGAGTGATAAGCAATTTGTAGAATAGATGAGGTGTGATGATCCAAATGAGACCGATATTGTTGTGATGGTGGAACAGATGAATGACTGATTTGTAGTTGTGATGGATGAGGTGGTGGATACATTGGTGAGTATGATTGAGGAGCGTAAACTTGTGGAATCATGGATGTTGTATGTTGTGGAAACTATGTAGGATTGTATTGAGAGTGATAGTTGTTAAGTTGAGATGGTGATTAATTATAGTTAGCAACAAATTCAAGAGGATCTTGATATCGTTCATGCATCAAGCGAGTTTCATTTGCATGTGCCTTATGTTGTTTGAGATATAAGTACAATTGATCATGGTTTGTAATATGCAAATCTCTAGCCAACTTCACATCCGTCACAAACTTACTCCATTCAGGTGGTAGACTGTTTAGAAACTTTGTATTCACTTGAACTTGTCTCATTGACATATTGATAACATTCATGTTGTTGATTAGTTGAGCAAATCTCCAGTAGTACTGATACAGTGTTTCACCCTTTACAAAAGAAAACTTATCAAACTCGTCATACAATTTACACTCCTTTTCTTGAAATGACAATTTTGTGCCTTGCATTAGAATCTTAACTCTGTCCCATATCTCTTTTTCAACTTTATGATGATTGACAATGGTATACACGTCTGGTGGAAGACCCTAAAGAACAATGTTGGTAGCTTTGAGATCACAATCGGCTAGGATCTTTTCTGTAGCGGAAAGTTATGCATGCGTCTTTTTCCTAGTAGTACCATACTCTTGAGTAACAGTAGGCCATACAAGTGGACCATTTAGAACTGAGTCAAGAATCATTCTCCCGTTTTCCCTATTCTCCATGTATAGTTCCATACGACTTTTCCAATAGTCATACAAAGATTTTTCTAACATGGGAGGACGGTTGTCGGCATCGGCAATGATCATAAATTCTACTAGAGTTGTCATTTTGAATTGATTGATTAAATTAGAATATATAACTTTTTGATCGTTCAGTGATTAGAGGTTATTATGTTAAAGTGGGGTTTGTTTAAGTGTTGAAGTAATGGAATTACACAGGATTTTACAATTCTTGATAAAACCGGGAAAAGAAGTTAATCTTTCACGGGATTTTACAAATCAAAGAAAAACTGTATAACTCACCTAAGGTATATACTTCTCCCAAGCAATGTGTATAATTCTCCCAAGCAAAGTGTATAATTCTCCTAAGCACAGTGTATAATTCTCCTAAGCAAATTGTATAAATCGCCCAAGTATGAGATATGTATAATTCTCCTACCATAAACTTTATAATTCACCTGAAGAAGAATGTATAATTTGCCTAAATAATAATGTATAATTCGCCTTTAGCAAATTGTATAATTTGCCTGAAGAACTATGTATAATTCGCCTAAAGGAAATGTATAATTCGCCTAAATACAAATGTATAATTCGCCTGAAGACAAATGTATAATTCACCTATAGCAAATTGTATAATTCGCCTGAGAACTATGTATAATTCACCTGAAGGAAATGTATAATTCGTCTGCCTAATTCGCCACGAAACTCAAAAAATTTCAAACCACTTAAAGACTCACTTTTTAACGTTTTTACTCGATTTTTCTTTTACTTCTTGCTATTCTAAGACTAGTAGAACCTTAAAAACACAAACTTTATGGTTTTTAACACAAAAAATTTGAAATCAAGATTCTTGGTACAAAAACCTTTTTCGAACCAAAATACACCAAAAAGATGAAATTTTTGATTTTTTCCAAAGATTTTCTTGTACAACTAACCTATACTAAGCTAAACAAGGAAGAAAGTTGCAAGATTTATGGTTTTTGAACACACAAAAAGTGAAACCCTTTTGTGTATGTTCGAACCAAACATACCAAGAAAAGACCAAAAGAAAACGCATACAAAACCAAACTAAATCACCTTGTGGCTCTTGATGCCAATTGTAGAATATATGAAATACCTAAACACACAATCAAATGACAAATAACTAGAGAGAGAAAGTGGAAGGATGAACACTTTTAGAGAGAGAAAGAAAAAGAGAATATTAGATTAGTGAAAATGAGAAAGTGAACGACCAACACCCTCTTCAAGCTATGGAGAGGGTACTTATACTAAGACAATGGCCGACCATGGGCTCTAGATGGGCTTTCCATGGGCCTTGGGCCTTTATACCTACTTGAGGTTCCAAAAACTATACTATGAGCTATCTTACGATATTATAGAATTGGCCAATACTTTTCGTATTCCTAACATTCATGATGTGAATGTGTTGTCTAAATCTAAACATGTGAAGCGTAAAAACAAGAAGCAAATATGGAAACCTACGGGTAAAGTGTACACTGATATTGGTTATAAATGGAAACCTACATGACATACTTTTACTATAGTTGGAAATAAGTGCCCTTTAACTAGGTTTACCTCCACTAAAGTAGTGCCTCTTAAGGTAACCACTATCAAATTAGTTCTTACACCAACTCAGGGAATTAAGGTTTACAGTAGGAGACCCAAAGCAACAAAATCTATAGGTTCGAGTAGCAAATCAGAGATTTTAGAATCTATCATTTCTAACAACTTGAAACCCACTCAATCTGGGGAATCCACTGTTTCCAATGTTCCATCTTCTTCTCTTATCGATTGCAGGTTGTCCAAATTGTTCTTTGGTATTTGGACTCTGGATGCTCCAAGCATAT
Organism: Tanacetum coccineum; assembly: GCA_026074375.1. Classification (NCBI taxonomy): domain Eukaryota; kingdom Viridiplantae; phylum Streptophyta; class Magnoliopsida; order Asterales; family Asteraceae; genus Tanacetum; species Tanacetum coccineum. The sequence continues at coordinate 76,207 of BQNB010010857.1, forward strand.
GATCGGAAACCGCTTTCAGCTCACCAATTTCATCAATAAATTTCTTGGTACCGTCAAGTTTGGTAACGACCAGATTGCTAAGATAATGGGTTACAATGATTATCAGATCGAGAATGTTACCATTTCCAGGGTTTACTGCGTTGAAGGACTCGAACATAATCTATTATCCGTTGGTCAAATCTGTGACTCGAATCTTGAAGTAGATTTTTGTAAACACACATGTTTTGTTTGCAATCTTAAAGGTTTTGACCTACTCTGGATCATCGGGAACTAACTTGTATAATTTCCATTGGCAAACGGATTTACATCTACCCATTTAGTCTCTTGTCAAAGGCTTCTAAGACCAAGTCTTGGTTATGACAACGACGTTTGTCTTATTTGAACTTTGGTACCATTAATCAACTGGCTAAACAAGGTCTTGTTAGAGGTCTCCCTAAACTGAAATTTGAAAAAGATCACTTGTGTTCTGCATGTTCGTTAGGAAAAAGCAAGAAACACTCTCATAAACCAAAATCTGAAGACACCAACCAAGAAAAACTTTATCTGTTGCATATGGATCTTTGCGGGCCAATGCGTGTTGAAAGTCTTAATGGGAAGAAGTATATTCTAGTTATTGTTGATGATTATTCTCGGTTTACATGGGTTAAGTTCTTAAGATCGAAAGATGAAGCTCCAAAGTTCATCATCAAGTTTCTGAAAATGATACAAGTTCATTTAAATGCAACTGTCAGGAATATTCATACGGATAATGGTACATAATTTGTCAATCAAACTCTGCGTAGCTATTATGAAGATGTCGGTATCTCTCATGAAACATCTGTGGCACGTACTTCATAACATAACGACGTTTTTGAAAGACGAAATCGAAGTAGAGGTTGCTCGCACCATGTTGATTTATGCTAAAGCATCATTATTTCTGTGGGCAGAAGCAGTTGCCATATCTTGTTACATACAGAACCGTTCTATAATACGTCTTCGTCATGGCAAAACACCATATGGATCCTGCATGATAGAAAACCATATCTTTTCTATCTTCATGTATTTGGTACACTCTGTTATCCAATTAATGACAGTGAAGGTTTGGGCAAACTAAAAGCTAAAGCTGATGTTGGTATTTTCATTGGATATGCTCCCGTAAAGAAGGCTTACCGGATTTACAACTGACGTACCAGAAGAATTATGGAAACAATACATGTAGACTTTGATAAGCTGACAGCAATGGCTTCTGAACAAAGTAGTTCAAGACCCGCACTTAATGAAATGACTCCTGGAACACTCAGTTCAGGACTCGTGCCACACCCTCTTTCTCCAACACCTTTTGTCCCACTAACAAGAAATGACTATGATACACTGCTTCAACCGTTGTTCGATGAATACTTCCGGTCCTCCACCATGTGTTGATCATTCAGTTCCAGAAGTTGCTGCTCCAGAACCAGCTGTTTCAACCGGTACACCTTCCTCAACATTAGTTGATCAAGATGCACCATCACCAAGTACTTCACAAACTCCTCTAAAATCACCATCTCAAGTCATTCCTCCCAGTACTGAAGAAGTAGATCATGATATTGAAGTTGAACACATGGATACTAATCCATATGTTGGTTTTCCAATTCCATAACCAAGTTATAAAGAATCCTCCTCTCAGGTTGCTATTCCAAATAATGTGCACTCAGTCAATCAACCACTTGAACACGTCAATAAATGGACCAAAGATCATCCGATTAAAAATGTAATTAGCAATCCTTCTAGACCAGTCCCCACTCGATATCAACTACAAACTGACGTCATGTTCTGTTATTTTGATGGCGAAATCCTGCAGGATTGAAGCCATGTATGAAGAACTCATAGAGTTTGAACGTCTTGACGTTTGGGAGCTTTTACCTCGTCCAGATCATGTTATGATTATCACTTTGAAGTGCATATACAAGGTTCAATTAGACGAACTGGGAGGTGTGTTGAAAAACAAGGCTCAGTTGGTAGCGAGGGGATATCGTTAGGAAAAAGGCATAGACTTTGAAGAATCTGTTGCTCTATTTGTACGACTTAAGGCCATCCATATCTTTATTGCATTCGTTGCTCATATGAACATGATCGTCTATCAAATGGATGTAAAGAACGCGTTCTTAAATGGCATACTGCGTGAGGAGGTCTATGTTAGTCAACCAGACAGGTTTGTAGATTCAGAGAATCCCAACCATGTGTACAAGCTAAAGCAAGCTCTTTATGGGTTGGAACAAGCTCCACGGGCTTGGTATGATTTGCTCTCATCATTTCTACTCTCCCAGAAGTTCTCCAAAGGAACCGTCAATCCTACATTATTCATCAGAAGAGAAGGCAAAGACATCTTATTGGTACAGATTTATGTCGATGATATTATATTTGCCTCCACTAAACCTGATCTTTGTGAATCATTTTCAAAAGTCATGTGTTTAAAATTCAAGATGTCAATGATGGGCAAACTATCATTCTTTCTTGGACTTTAGATTTCCCAAAGTCCCAGAGGCATCTTGTTAAACCAATCCAAATATGCTCTTGAATCACTTAAAAAATATGGTATGGAAACCTGCGACCCATTGGATACTCCAATGGTGGAGAAATCCAAACTGGATGAAGATCCACAAGGGAAAGTCGTTGATCCTACACGCTATCATGGAATGATTGGCACCCTTTGTATCTCACATCCAATAGACCAAACCTTGTATTTGTTGTGAGCATTTATGCCCGGTATCAGGCCAAGTCTACCAAAAATCACTTACAAGTTGTTAAGCAAATCTTTCGATACCTAAGAGGAACCATTAATATGGGTCTATGGTATTCGAAGGAATCTTGCATTGCTCTAATAGCTTTTGCAGATGCAGATCACGTTGGTTGCAAAGATACCAGACGAAGTACATCTGGAAGTATGCAGCTGTTAGGTGACAGATTAGTGAGTTGGTAGTCAAAGAAACATAAAAGTACGGCCATATCCAGTACAAAAGCTGAATACATCGCCCTATCCGGATGTTGTGCTCAAATACTTTGGATACAATCACAACTTATGGACTATGGCCTTGTATTCAACAAAATACCATTGTATTGTGATAATAAGAGTGCCATTGCTTTATGTTGAAACAACATCCAACACTCCCGATCAAAGCATATTAACATTAGATATCACTTCATCAAGGAGCAAGTGGAAAATAGGGTGGTTGAGTTGTACTTTTTCAGAACGGATTATCAGCTGGCAGATATTTTCACCAAAGCTTTGGGACGATAAAGACTTGCATTTCTTATCAACAAACTTGGGATGAAAAGCATGTCTCCCGAGACTCTGAAACGTCTGGCAAAATAAGAGGAAGAGTAATGGTGGAAACTCTTCACATATCCTCTGTTTTATATGTAAATAAGAAAATATAAACACCCAAAAAGATTTTCATTTTATATAAATTTTACAAAAAAGAAAATAGAAAAATATAAAACCTATAAAAAGAAAATAGAAAATTAGAAAAATCAAAAAATCAAAAAATATGTTGTTCATGACATGTCTTCTGAAAATCAATAATATTTACGGCTTTAGAAATGTTATTCAATAATAACACGGGGCTGTAAATAAAGTTCGAGCAGAAGTTCTAAATGTTTTCAAAACATGTCAATGGCTTGCTATTATTTCTGATAGCAACCTAGTCTTTAATTTAAAGGCAACTTTTTCGCCAAAAAGAAAACTTGACCTCACAACGGGAATTAATATTCTCGGGTATGAATTACTTTATATTCATACAAAGGCTTGTGTATACTTTGCTACACAACCCGTGTTATCTAATCAAATGAGTGTACGTGTCAGTGCATTTATTTATGTTAAACGAGATATATCTTGTTTTTATTGGTGTTGTATTTCAAAAATAATTAATCATCTCAGTTTTTCATCAGAAAATATTTTAAAAGAATTTTCTATCACTCAAACAATGTCTACAGCTCTTTAAATAGAAAACGGGACATTATTTGAGGCGGAGAAATTTTCATATTCTTTCAAAAGTCGTCTCGGTATAAAAGGAAAAGTTTCTAAAACAATAAAGGATCATCTATTAAAGGGGAGCTAATATTATTTTAACTCAAATAGACTTAAGATGTTATTTGCTTTAACTTTTAGGGACTAAATGGCAAAATCTAGGAATAAGAATCTAAGTTTGCATCTTTAGGGGCTTAATATGTCAATTCTATAAAATGTTTAGACTTAACTTTAAGTTTAAAAGGAAATAGAATGAGTTATAAACTACAAGGACCACTCTTGCCAATTCTTAAAACTTGGCCGATTATACTCTCTTTGAAACACAAATCGCACACACGCTTCATTTACACAAATCCAAACACAGCCAACCCTCTCTAACACATTTCGCACGCACCATCACTCAATTTCAAAATTCAATTTCAAGAACTAAGGTACACTCTAATACGTTTAGTAACTCTATAACATCATCTTGGTAAAACGAATTGCATTAAAACTCCTTTTTGCACTCAAAAATCATTAAAAACAATTTAGGGTTCATAAGTAGAAAATTTGAGGTTTTAGTTAATTTGTTGAGGGGTTTTGTTCATTAGGGTGCGTCTAAACCTCGTGAGGAACAGTTTTGAAAACATTAACATGTTCGTGACTTATGGTGATTTTCGTATTTATGAATGGTGCGAAACATGTGTTTGTGTTATATTATTTGTAGGTTTGCATTTAGTAGCATCATATAAGCTTCCTTGTTCTCATAAAATATTTATTTAGCCCTCTAGGTAGGGATGGCAAAAGCACCCGAAACCGATAGGGAAGCCGAAACCCAAACCGGTTGGGTCGGGTTCGGGGGCGGGTTGGCGGGTTCGGATGCGGGTACGGGTATTGATAAAAGAATTTAGCCGGGTACAGGTTCGGTGACGGGTTTTGATAATACCCGCCCCGATTACCCGTTCTCGTACCCGTATTCGTTTACCCGAATTCGTACCCGCTTTATTGTTATTATAGTTAATTAAAGTATATATATTATTACATATAATTTCTTCCATTGTATTTTTTATAAAATTATTTCTATTATTTAACACATTTGAATGTTACATAAATTATTCGAAAGCGCTAAATCGTCTAATACGGTATTTGTTTTCTTTAACTTTTAAAAAATTTGAATATATAAGGGTGTTCTGCTTTATTTTTCGATGAATTTTAGTGTGACTTAATACCCGTCATTTTTCTATAAAAATATTCAATTGGGAATACCCGATACCCGCAGGGAAACCCGAAAAACCGATGGATAATATTAACCGGGTACCCAACGGGTAATGGGGTGGGTACGGATGTGGATATTATAAACGGGTATGGGTACGGGTACACTAAAACCAGATCCGAACCTGACCCATTGCTATCCCTAACCATATGTAGCCCTCAAACTTTATTCCAATGAATAGAATGAATCCCAAATCATCATCTCATCTAAAATCAATCTGCTAACTAAAATATTTCACAAACTGTACAACAAAGTAACCTGCTGATTTTAGCTTAGGTTCTTAAAGAATGCTTTTTGGATTGCCCTGCATAATAAGTAAGAGAAAGTAGTATCTCTGAGGGACCCAAGTCATCACAAACTTGGATATCCCTTTTGGGTCAACAAACTCAAATTTTTTGAGTATGAAAGATCCTTTTTCTTTGGACTCATAATCCATGTAATTTCCCTTGGGCCTCCAAACCCACCTTGACTACTTAAGGTCATTATCCATCTTACCCTTACCAATATTAACTACTACACTAGTCCCAGCAGTAGTCATATTTTTAACCCCGGAAGTTTTAACATCTTGTTTTAAGTTTTTGGGTCTAAAAGCTGGTTTTATGTAGTAAGACCTCTTTATTGGTGAATAGGAGGCTCTTGGTCTTACATTGTCCATTCTTGGGTAAATTGGTCTAATAGCACTACCAACTTGTACTATTATTAGGGTAAATGTCCTAGCAGTACTAACAGGCCTAGCAGTACTAATAAGCCTAGCAGTACTAATAGGCCTAGCAGTACTAACAGTATGTACTGCTCTTTTCCTATTTGGCCTAACATGATTAATCAAACCTGTCCTAGTTAGTACTCCTGATGGGACAAAAGTCCTTCTTGTTTGAGGGTATTTTAATTTATTTGAAATTTTTTAGTGATTTACCCTTTTTGCATTATCTCATACTGGTTTGACCACCCTTTGACCAGTATTAACCACAGTTTTTAGCTTAGGTTCTAGACTCTTTTTGGCATAAAAATCACAATCTTGATCAAATGGTCAGTACTCTTACAGACAAAGCAAGCTTTTATTTTCTTAAATCTCCTTCTTTCTGAGAAGTTTGACCAATTTTATAAACTTGAGTTTTAACTGTTTGAATCTCATTAGTCTTAACAGGACTAACTGTGTTTACTTCAGATACATCATTCTCATCATCTTAGTTCCAATCCTCAATGATAACTTTATCTCTGTTAATCTTTGGTTTAGACATAACTGATTCATGGATTGACTTAGGTTTTTCAATGTTTACTTTATTTGTTTTACCTACAGTCTCACTAGTTTTAGATTTACTAGTATTAGCTTCTGGCTCAGTTGTTTTTGACTCAACTATTTTCTTCCTAATGGCATATTCATCTAAACCTGTAAATGATATGTCAGCTCTTGGGGTTAG
>BQNB010010858.1:0-82860 GCA_026074375.1 Tanacetum coccineum
TTGTGAGGTTTATTAGGATCTTAGATCTAGGAATATTCTTCTTATGAGAGACTCTCAACAAGCTCTGATACCACTTATTGGCCCTGACTCTAGATAGATCTTTACTGCCTGTTAAGGATGGTGAATAGCCTATGTAATCACAAGCTAAACACAAGAGAGACTCTTGCTTAGAAAAGCTAATGTCTACGCGGAATATAGACACAATTAATAAGAAGAATAGGACTAATAAAAACTAAAAGATCCTTCTATGGATTTCTATTAACGAACAAGGAGAATTGTGTTTTCTGGATGTCTCATTCCCTAAGCCGTGGGTTCTATTTATATTAGTGAAACCCTAAATCGGCATCTACTAAAAACGCGTGAGAATAATATGCATGACTCTTCTTAATTTAGCTCATGCATATCCTCATCTCTAACTAACTAAAACTTATCCTGGAATAACTATTTGACTCTACCAGGACTAAGTACTCTACCAGTAGGAACTAGACTTAGCCTACTAGGACTAACTATGATAATAACCTTACCAGCAGGAAGCCAACAGGAAGCCAGTACGAACTACTACTCTACCAGTAGGAACTACATACCTACTAGTAGAAACTAAGTATTACAATTATTCCTAACAAAAATTTTAGCATCCAGTTTATAAATAGGTACCGCAAGCTTTAGATAACAAACTTATGTTATCTCTAATCTCTAACGGATATATATACAAAGAGTTGTAATTACGCGTGAATTTCACACAAATGGATCTTAGTAGAAGTGCTGTATGTCGTGTTTGCAGGGAAGGACAAGACAGTTGTTTTGTGGAGTATCCATGATCATATATCTACTTTGGCAACTCAACCGGGAATAATAAAGAGTGTCGGGTCTGGTGATAAGCCAGCTGAGAGCCCTGTTAATCAAGCAAGAGGTGTATTCCATGGGCATGAGGATACTGTTGAAGATGTGCAATTCTGTCCCTCTAGGTACTTGACGTCATCTTCATGTTTCGAAGCATAATTTTATTTCTCGAATAGCTATTAGAGGTGACAAAAAAGGCAGGTCGGGCTGTTTGGGTAACACGTCATAATAGGTTTAGGTTGAGACAGTGATATTTTTGGTACAGGTCAGGCTAGCTTGGGGTCACGTCAAAACTTTTTCATTTGTCTTGCTTTAGTCATCGTACTTCCTTTTTTATGCATGCGAGTCACTGAAAGATGGCTTTGTGCCCAGATTTAGTCATTTTGAGCGCTGTAATTTTAATGTTTTTTGTAGCCATTTGAAAGTTTATACACAAATATACTATGAGCAACATTTGACTCAGTTGACCCATTCTTTTTTATAGCTAAAATTTTTATTAATAAATTGGTCGAAAAACTTGAAACCGCCACCTCTAGTAGCTTATGATATATTTTTAATTAGCTAACTAGAAGCTTTCTTGATTGCTGTCATCTTCTGTGAAGCGGACAAGAGTTCTGCAGTGTTGGTGACGATTCTTGTCTTATCCTATGGGATGCAAGAACAGGTTCTTCTCCGGTTGTTAAGGTAACTTCCTCGTCTTCTTTATCATTCGGGTTTTAACAAATAACATTACTCTATTGCGGTTCTATAGTTAAGATATATTAATTTTGTGCGTTTTCTCTATGGTTTTTTACAGGTTGAGAAAGCACACGATGCTGATCTTCACTGTGTTGATTGGAATCCGATTGATGAAAATCTTATACTCACGGGGTAATAGTAACTAATAAGCATATGTATAAATATATGATGTCTAATTGACCCGTTATTGAGTGGGTCGAAATTGATATCTCATTATGAAGCACTTACTGAGCTCCACCAAATCCTTTTGTTTTTAGGTCTGCTGATAACACTATTCGCTTGTTTGATCGTCGGAATCTCACTACTAATGGGATTGGATCACCCGTCCATATATTTGAGAATCACACTGCTGCTGTTCTTTGTGTGCAGGTTTAACTCACTAGTGTTTTTTTTGCGTCTTCTATGTTTTTAAACATAATATTTGGATGTTGACAAAATTTTATTCATATTGTAGTGGTCTCCGGACAAATCGTCTGTCTTTGGAAGTTCAGCAGAGGATGGAATCTTGAACGTCTGGGATCATAACAAGGTACATGGCTTATTTTATTGTATACTCCTTTTGTTTAGTACTTAAAGGTGGCCATTGTCTTATTTGGGGAAATTAGAAATGTTAGCTTAACGGATTGAAAGTCGCCTAAAGTCTTTGAGTCACATGCATAAGTCAGAAGTTAACGTCGTTTTATACTAAAATTTAGAGTATGGGTGTAGCAGTATTGTTTTCGTGACCTATAAATTTTTTTGACGACCTATAAATTTTTTTGCACGTTTTAACTTTAACCTATATCTGCCCTGTTACCAACCCATCCATGATCCATCCCCACATCTTGTCACCTTTAATGTTACCTTATTTTCTATTTTGCTCGTTTTTTAAACATGGATGTTTTCGAGCAGATTGGTAAGTCTTCTGGTCCAGCCTCAAAAACTACGAAAGGCTTATTGTTCCGCCATTCTGGGCACAGGTACAAAGCTCATCATTTTATTATCCGATGTCATGTTTATGGGTTTTGGCGCATCTAATACGATCTTATTTCATTGTTGAGGGGCACTTTGGATTACATACCAATTGTAAGAATAACCTATTATGTGTATGATTGTAGGGACAAGGTGGTTGATTTTCATTGGAATGCGCATGATCCATGGACAATTGTTAGCGTTTCTAATGATGATGAAAGTACCGGTGGTGGTGGAACCTTGCAGGTGACACGACTTGTATACTTTATTTTTGCTTTTTTGGACCCATTGCACGACACACGTTCATTTCTCCACTCCTAATCTCCTATTGATTAACTTTATTGTTATGACAATGAGACAATCTATCTGCTGTTTGTATTCTTGAAACTAAATACGATCCTAACGTGTGCAGATATGGCGGATGATTGATCTAATTTATCGTCCAGAGCAGGAGGTTCTTACGGAGCTGGATAAATTCAGATCTCACATTCTCACTTGCCCACCCGAATAGAACTCCTAGGATGTCTTGCTATCGTTATCAACTAAAGTATGTTGTAGGAATTTGCCTGCACAGTGACGTTATCTCTTGTATTAGACGGTTTCTAGACTCTTGTACCCTTTTAATATAAATTGCGGCATCTACCGACTTTTGGTGTTTGTCTTTGAAGTAGTTTGTATTATTTTTGGGTTTTTGGGTTTAGGATCTCCTCGTTCAATGATCCAAATTTGACTGTTTTTAAGACTTAATTTATAGGCTGTCTTCGAACTTGTTTAAAAGGCATAGACCGAAAAAAAAAAACACTTGAACCGTCTTTTATGTTTCTCATGGCTATTGTTCACGATTTATTGTTCATGAAAAAAAAACAACTGTGATATGTGATCATTATTTTTATAAGTGCTCTTAAAAAACGAGCTGCATTTTGTCCGTGTCTTAAAGCGACACAAATGTATAAAGAACCTGCAGTGTCATTGCTTTCTCACAACTAGACATTGTCTTACTTGATTTGGCATCACTCACAGAATAAGAGACTCATGTCCCTATAATCTGAAATCAAGTTACCTATCATCTAACTCCGAACAATCCATCATATCCTCACTCATAAGTAACCAATTTTAAGCAGAAATAAGGCATCATCATAAGCTCGCACCTCACCATAAACCTTCTAATGACGATACTCATGGCTAGGACCAAGTAGTCCCATCTTTCATGACTCACTATTCCTAGCCACACGAGTATGTCATTATCACAGACATATTGAAACAGTTCACATGGACTACGAAACACCAGTTTAGTATATCCCATTTACATAAGCACGAAACTACTTTTTGAAGATTTCAGACACAAAGCCGGTAAGCAACCTCCAAGTATGATGCAGCTACACCCTGACAACAGTACATTGAAAGGACTCGTCATTAGCTAAGGCATTCATCTCGTCATTCTAGTTACTACTCATACAAGCTAATCTGCTCATTTGCTTTACCTTTTCCCACACCTTTGTAGAGTACTTGCAATTGAAAAATAAGTGATCATGGCTAGCATTGACTTCACAACATAAAGCACGACTCATACTCTTATTTGGATACCATTTAAGGATCCTGTCCTTTGTTGGTAATCTTTCTTGAATCCGCAGCCTTAAAATGAAAGCATGCCTTGTGATCACATTTGAGTACCACACAACATTACTCCATGAAACTTTATGAAATTGAAGACGAGGCTCTGAAAGATGCAGGCCTTGTTAACATTGGTTTTGAAAATCCAATATCCCACCATTGTTGCATTGGTAGAATGAATTTCTCTTTGGCAGTTTGTAAATCCTTACAATCTTTGAGCGTATTTTTAATATTCTCTAGCTCGAAATCTCTTATAGAAAAAGACTTTAATTTGTTAGACCTATCCGGGAGTTCAACGGTGTGTGGCTATGCATGTAATGTGTATTATGAACATATGAGTCTTGTGAAAGCTCGGAATCTTCCATACGACACTCATGTGCAAGTCCTTGTTGTCTTGAGTCATTTAAAGTTAACATGGTTGTACAAATATCACATTTTCTTTTCTTTTTAGTAGTCCTTGGACCATCGCTTTTCAGTAACATTTCTTGGAGATTTTCTATTCACCTCACTTTGTTCATTATTCTTAATTTGATTTACCGAGTCCCGTCACACTGCCTGCTGTTCTTTGTGTGCAGGTTTAACTAACTAGTGTTTTTTGCGTCTTCTATGTTTTTTTTAAATAATATTTGGACGTTGACAGAATTTTATTCATATTGTAGTGGTCTCCAGACAAATCGTCTGTCTTTGGAAGTTCAGCAGATGATGGAATCTTGAACGTCTGGGATCATAACAAGGTACATGGTTTATTTTATTGTAGACTCCTTATGGTTAGTACTTAAAGGTGGCCATTGTCTTATTCGGAGCAAATTATAAATGTTAGCTTAACGGATTGAAAGTCGTCTAAAGTCTTTGAGTCTCATAAGTCAGAAGTTGATGTCTTTTTATACCAAGATTTAGAGTATGGCTGTAGCAATATTGTTTTTGTGATCATTGTAATACATTAATTATTATTACCTATAATGAAAGATAAAAAAGATAAAAAAACTGCTTGCCGCTTAACACAACTTCACCTGGCTCGTTTTGACCATACAAAAATTTGCACGTTTCAACTTTAACCTATATTTGACCCGTTACCAACACATCCATGATCCATCCCCACATCTTGGTGAATCATCTGGTCCAGCCTCAAAAACTGCACAAGGCTTATTGTTTCGCCATTCTCAGGTACAAAGATCATCATTTCGTTATAGAACCGTCGTTTATTTGTGCCATGTAGCACATATTTATGAATATATCCGATGTCATGTTTCTGGTTTTTGGCGCATCTCATACAAATTTATTTCATTGTTGAGGGGGACTTCGGGTAACATACCAATTGTAAGAAAAACTTATCACGTGTATGATTGTAGGGACAAGGTGGTTGATTTTCATTGGAATGCGCATGATCCATGGACAATTGTTAGCGTTTCTAATGATGATGAAAGTACCGATGGTGGTGGAACCTTGCAGGTGAGCTTTTTCCCCTTCTTTACACATTGCATCGTTCTTGAAAGTTATCGATTAATAGAGGCTACAATTTATAAGCTTCATTTATACTATTAGTTATGCTTTTTTACAAAATGGATATAGAAGGGTGTAGGTCAACCAACACGAAATCTTGACTCGAGTTGTATACTTTATTTATACTTTCTTGGACCCATTGCACGACACACGTCCATTTCTCCTCTCCTATTCATTAACTTTATTATTATGACAATGAGACAATCTATTCGCTGTTTGTATTCTTAAAACAAGGCTGTCAATCTCGCGAGTTTACACGTAAGATCGTACGATCTTACGTGTCCACCTGATAAAATCGTGTAGGATCGGTGTAGGATCGCATCAGAGGTAGGATCGCAAGTAGGATCGTAAACTCGCGCGTAAGATCGTAGGATCGCGTGTCGATACGAGTTTACCAAATTACCAAGTTACTAACTTATTGACTTACATACTTACTAGCCCATTACTTTTTTTAGGCCCAAAAAAGAACAATATGAGTCCTCTCATCTCAGTAACAAGTATTGACGTTTTATTCCTAGATTTTCTAATCAATAAACCTAATTATCTACTTTTCTTAAATTGAAATTACATGAAACAAATTAGGGTTCTTCTTCTTATGTTCTAGTTACCTTAAGCAAAAAATTTCTTACATGTAATTGTTGTTTTTTCTTTTACCTTTTCATAGTTTTAACTATTAACCTTTAAGTTTTAATTCAGATAGCTTAATTGTAGTGATACTAGTGAAGTACTTTGTTTTGAGACGTTTATTACGCATGTTATGTAATTTTATTCCGCTAAATCGTGAATGTGACGATTGAGACTTGACTTTTTTGTGCTTTACTTTTACTTTGGTATTTTAAATTTGTATTTTGACATTTTGAAGAGGATATTATATAAATTTATATTTGATGATGAGTAGAAATAAAAATAGTTTCACTCGTTTATCCGTTGCTTACAGAACATGATAAATTGGTAGGATTGATCCGATCTTACGATCTCGATCTTGCAAAGACAAAAACGATCCCAGGTAGGATCGCGATCTTGACAGCCTTGACTAGAACATCACTCAACTTTTTTAAAAGACTAACCACCCGTGCATACAGATGAGTCAAACATCACCTAAACATATTGGCAACCGACAATTAAACATTTACACATATAGATTATAGTTTTTTTTTCTTTTTTTTTGGTATACATGGGTTTCCGACTTGACATTGCGAGCCGAATAATCACAGGGTGACTATCCTTTTGGATAGCCCAGAGTTGGTGCAGATGAACATCTGTGGCCAATGAGGGATTAATTTTCTTCCTAGGGTTCGAACTCAAGACCTCTAAGCACTTTTGTCCTAAAAGGCTAAACTCTTACCACCAAGTCACCCCATTAGTTAGATAGATTATAGTTTTAGATCTACGTGTGCGCACGGAGTTTTGGGATGAATTTTTACTTAGGGTGTTTTTACATGTTCGATAAGCGTTGAGTTGTAATATTATTATTGTATCATTTACCAAGAATTATTTTTGGGTAAAGAGTTTTCACCCGGTAAATATATTACTCCAAAAATAGTTAAGTACATAGAATGTAAGTGAATTCTCACATCTCAATCGGTTACATAGGCAGTAAAGCATACATAACACGACATAACTACTCCTATCAAAGGAAAGGACCACATAAACACTAGCTTACATTTGACTCATAAAGACACCAAACATAAACTATCTTCACTAGCTTACATTTGACTCACATTTCACACGAAAAACGTATCACAATATTGCATATCCTTAATTATCGGTCGCTAGGGATTTTCCGTGCGTGCACGAGTATTCGCCTAGTATATAAAGTAAGAAGCTCTATCATCTATACTACTATATAAAAGTGAAAAGTGAAATTGTAAAATGTGAAATATAAAAATGTAGAATGTGGAATGTGAAATATGAAAATGTGAAATTTGGAATGTGAAATTCTCAATACTATGGAAAGTGAAATGTGAAATTAGTCCACTCCAAAATTTGCCGAATTATTAATTTAGGTAACCCTTTCAATTTCAATCACACACGATGCATTCCATGAAACCTTGAAACCTATGTTTGGTAATATTGAAAAGTTGAATCTAATCTATACTACTATATAAAGCATTTATAATGTGGGACCCATTAAAAATTAAGATAAGGAGGTGCAATCTTGACCATCCATCTCATTTTAATAAACCACATCATAAAGTGACATGTGTCACCTTTTGATTAATAAATCACTTCTATTTTCAAATTGAAATATATTTTTATTAATTTAATTTTATTATGATCTAATTTCACCATATTTTTTAAAATTTTATGCTCTTTCATTCAACATCCATTTTTATATATTTTATAATTTTTTGTTTTTTATATTTTAGCGGGTTTATTTTGTGTTGATTTGTATTTTTTACAACTTTAACCTTAATTAAATATGAACTTGATACGTTAAAACTATATATTTTCGGAGAGAGTGTTGTCTTTTACATGCGAGAATGATGATGTTAATATGGTATTGCGGGAAAGTTACGAGAAAATCAAACGAACACATACAACGAACACATACATTCAAAGTGTTGTGAAATAAAATTACTAAGCGGGTAGGAAATTGCGTAAAGAGTTGAGTTAGTAAAAATTTTATTGCCGCCGCTATGCGCGGGTAACCAACTAGTATAGTAATATAGATATAGATAAGTATTTTAGCCTAAGATTATCCTTCTTTTCTAACTATTTTACCCACAACACAAACATTCATAGAAATTTAATCTCCCGCCTCTTATTTTTAGATGTCCCACCCATTTTTACCCAAAATCAAAAAGGATATTGCTACACCTTATTTTGTGGCAAGACATTTGAACCAATCTGAGAGATGAGTGATTTTGAGAGAGTTTGCAAGTGAGTTTTGATTGTGAATGGTAAGAAATGGGATGTGTTGGTTAAGGGAACATACATATAGTAAGTTAAGTCCTAGAATACCTCTCCTATCAAACCAACGAATGGTTTTGGGTTCCATTTAGGTTCATCAGGTTTTGGGTTCAAAAAGGGTAAGCCAACTTGTATATTAAATAATTTAGGACCTTTAGGTTAGTTTAATATTAGTTTATGTTCTTATGTTTAGGGTATATGATGTGCATTGATGGGATTAGGGATTGCATGGATCCTTTTTCTTGTTGCTTCTCTTCGTCGT
The DNA here is from genome assembly GCA_026074375.1 of Tanacetum coccineum. Taxonomy (NCBI): domain Eukaryota; kingdom Viridiplantae; phylum Streptophyta; class Magnoliopsida; order Asterales; family Asteraceae; genus Tanacetum; species Tanacetum coccineum. The sequence goes on from BQNB010010858.1 coordinate 8,816, forward strand.
AAATTTTGGGATCAAGGGAAGGATATTGACTTGTTTATTAATCACCTAAGTCTACTTGTGTAAGATTGATAAGATACCTCAATTGCATGCTTGGCTTTATTTTCTTGCTTCCTTAATCCTAGCTGAATCCTATGCATGCTTGGAGACAATTTATGCTATAATTTGGGTGGCCTTGACAAGATCACTAGTAAGGGTTTTAATCCCTGGGTTAATTGTAGATAACATAGTTTTTATGTGCTAGTGAGGATTTGTTGATTTATTTTAGATGGTGTTTGTGTTTGTAGGTTTAGATATTCGGCTAAGCTTAGTTGTAATTAAGTATTTTGGTAGTTTTTGGGGTATGGGGGGGTGGATAAAGAGGGGTTCTGTAGGTCTGTCGGGGTGTTGTTTGGCGTTGGAGGGGTGGGATGTGGGATGGTAGGTGTGCGGTAGTGGGAGGGTCGGGGTGGTGGTTTGGGTTGGAGGTGGGTTGGAGATCGGGGACACGACGAAGAAACCCCCTCCTCAAACAACCAACATACACACGGGGGGGAACCACCAAGGGGTGCCGTGAGGTCGACCAGGGGGGGGGGGGGTGTGGTGTGGGTAATGTCCCGGTCAGGGTTGTCGTTATGGTATGCTTCGTGGCTGGATAAGGTCAGATCGTGTACGTTCTGGTAGTTCGGGTTGTTCCGCATCTGGTGGTAGGCGGGTGTCTTTTGGGGACCGTACATCCAATACCCCAAAAAATTACACAAATAATACGTACTACAAATATGCCTTAGCCGAATATTAATATACATACATTACAACCATACTCATCTAAATTAATTCCAAAACAAATCCTCACTAGCACTAATTAAACTATGATTTTTTCTATTATCAAGGGTTATCACTCCTTCACTAGTGATCTTGTCAGGCCTCAAATTGGTCATAAATTGGCTCAACGCATGCATAGGATTCGGATGGATTAAGGGAAGCATAGGAATAAGGAAAGCCAAGCAGGCATACTTGGAGGTATCTTTATCAATCTTACACAGTAGTCTTAGGTGATTAATTTACATGTCCCCAATATCCTTCCTCCTTTGATCCCAAAATTTACGGACGAAGAGGAAGCAACAAGAATAAAGGATCCCTTTGCAAGCCATATTACCATCATTATGCATCTTCTTTTACAGTTATCAATAAGAACTGATTTTAATTGGTATCGTACCGATAGGTCATAAGGATTGTAATAACTAGGTGGCGTTCCCTTTTTCTGTACCCAAATAAGGTTGTACCGTATTGGATCACTATACCATTCGGGTTGGTTTGAGTGGAGTGGTTGCGCTTGGTTTTTACTTGTAGTTATGATGTTCCCTAACCAAACCTCATACCTTTCTTTCCATTCACATAATCAAAACTCATTGCATAACTCCTCTCAATATTACTTTATCTCTACTATCACCATGACATACAAACACAAACTCTAGTATTCTTGGGACTTTGGTTTCTATCTAGTACAAGTATCAATGGATCTTAAGTAAGACTACATACGAGTACTGTAGAAGCTTGGTGATTTGCAATGGTTGCTTTCATGAAAATGAACATTATGGTTAAGAAACAGCTTTCCTTCACCCTGCTCCTCACACTAGGACTCTTTCTATAGTCGCACACATCTTTTTACCTATTCTTTTATTTCGGGGATCATACGCAATAGGACTCGTTATACTAAAGTGAATGGGTTACAATGCGTGACCCATTCCATTTCTCGTCTCGTTTTTCTTGTTATCTCGGCTTGTGTGGCACTTGACATGACCCTCACTTATGACATAAGACATCTCTCAACAAACTTATGTTTGCTTAACCCCTCTTGGGCTCAAAGACGAAAATGATGTTGCATGAAACATTAAGCATAATATTTAACTAATTTACACGTGTGCTTTGTCATAAAAATGGTGGGCTCGGTTAAGGAAATGATGTAGTAACTAAATATGTTTTTGCATGTAGATAAAGTAGCTTAACTGAGCTTATTTAAGCTCCAAGACTTATTGGTTGGCTTAAGGTTGTTGGTCGAAGCATGGGAAACAAAAGCCCAATAAGGGCAACCCCACTTGCTACTAGAAGAGATTAAATTGTAAGCCCAATTAGAAAGCTTATTAAGCTAATAGGCCTAGTTATGCCAAGCCCGCACCCCTAAAATGCTTATTGGACTCTTATAGAGCCCAACGACCTATTTACTAGGCGTATGGTTTATTGAATAAGCTAAAAAGTGGAAACAACTTATTTAAAGTTAAAACACTTATTTACAACTTAATATATATGAAAAACTAGTAGGAACCATTAATGGACCTTATAAGGCTTATCGGAATTGATTCTTGGGCCGAAGGCCCAATTGACACAAAATAATCTCGTTCGAGCTTAATTATGGACAAACAAATTCGTGTGGCTTATTTGGGCTTAATAAAATACTTGAGTCACTTTAAATCTCCTTTTGGACCTTTAAAAAGCCTAACGGGTCTTATTCGGCTAAAAAGTCCAACAAGCTTAAAATAAGCTCAACCGTGCTTATAGATAAGCCGAAACAGCTTAATTCGCTTAATTGAAGTTAACAAAACCAAATGCCACTCTTTGGAATTTATTCGGGCTTAAAAATGCTAAATTTTACATAGTGAAGGACCCCCAACAGTGTCAAAACGGAAAACATAAGGGTTAAATATGCCTAGTTATCATTCTTATAAGTGGTTGAGGGGACTGTTTTTGACAGGTTGTAAAATTACTAGGACTTGGAATGTATATTTTCAATGTATAGGGGACCATAAGTGTCAAAATTGGAAACTAAGAGGGCTAAACATGTAACTTTGAGAAGTTAAGGGTAAACGGTGAAACAAAGAATTTTTATTAAATACAGGACACATGAAATACTTGGAATCTTGTTTCTATAAATAAACCGATGAGTTTTATTAACACGATTAAAGTAAATTATTATTAATAAACATTATACTTATATATAATAAATATATATAAACGTACGTCCTTTCGAGAGCCAACCACTAGAAACTTTTCCTTAAGCAACAATAACATGTCGTTATGTAAATTACAATGTCATTGTAATTTATACATTGAGTCGTTAGCACTAAACTTGTAGACTAAGACTTGTCGTACTTACTTAGGTATTTGACGGTGCCACTCATTTGTCATACTTTGGCTGCATTTGCAATTCCTAGAAGAACTACGGCAAAGGTGAGTTAATAGGGCACCCTGTTTTGCTATATCAAACTCCATGGAGGTCAAGTATCGCGATTCCCATCTTATGATCGTTGTTGTCTTTGCATGATCGATTATAGTAAGAATCGGATCGAGATAGTAAGATCCAACTAATTTATGATGTTCTGTAAGCAATGGATAAACGAGTCAAACTATTTTTATTTCTACTCATCATCAAATATAAATTTATATAATATTCTTTTGAAAATGTCAAAGTTCAAATTTAAAATACCAAATTAAAAGTAAAACACAAAAAAGTCAATAAGTTCATAGTCAATTCATGCATTTTGGGAATAAAATTACATAACATGCGTAATAAACGTCTCAAAACAAAGTATGTAACTAGTATCACTACAATTAAGCTATCTGAATTAAAACTTAAAGGTTAATAGTTAAAACTATGAAAAGGTAAAATAAAAAACAACAATTAGGATAAGAAATTTTTTGCTTTAAGGGTAACTAGACATGAGAAGAAGATACCTAATTTGTTTCATGTAATTTAACTTTGGAAAGTAGATATAATTAGGGTTATTGATTAGAATATCAGGATAAAATATCAATACTTGTTACTGAGATCAGCGGACTGTAATTGTTTTTTTTGGGCTTTAAAAAAATAATTGTAAAGGGCTAGTAAGTTTGTAAGTCAATATGTTAGTAAATGGGTAATTTGGTAAACTCGTTTATCGACACGCGATCTTACGTTCTTAACGCGCGAGTTTACCGATTCATACTTGCGATCCTACCTCTTGATGCCGATCCTACCACGATCCTAACCGATGTTATCAGGTGGACACGTAAGGTCGTACGATCTTACGTGTAAACTCACGAGTTTGACAGACTAGATATCAATGATTTACAACTTTTAGGGTGAGAAACATGCTTTGTTTTACAAATTGGACGTAAGTGTACATTTTATCATGATTACGTGTTTGCCTAAGTACGAGATAACCTCTGAGCCCATTATTTAAACTGTCATAATTACTTGTGGAGCACGAATGTTATAAATATACACTATTTTGGGGATGACATCCCCATCTGGGTGAGTAGCTCTCACTGGTGTCACGGAGTGAACAAAAGATGTTACAGGTCGGATTTCGGATGTTGCGGGTTAGAACATCATCACGAGCAATGTAGGCAATTTATATTGCAAGTCATACATGTCGAGCTTCAGTGCCATAAGCTTAGGGAAACGTAATTACATTTGTGATGTTTACATATGTTGCATTATCATACATTTGAAAAAAAATCTTACGGTACCTACATTACATTACACAAAACTATGTATTCACCACAACTTTATTGTTGAAGTTTTAAGCATGCTTTTTCTCAAGGTCAATGAGGCACGAGGTCGCTAAAGAGACATTGGGATAGTCTTTTAGGAGTCATGCATTTAAAGATTTGGAGTATTACGTGTTAGGGATCTTGTTATGATCTAAAATCTTTGTATCAAGTGTTTGAACAATTTAAGCCGTTGTGCTTTGTATTAAACAAATTTCTATAATCCAATGTATCGTATTTTAAACGACTCTTTTAGAGGTCGTTCATTATCTTGTGTTTGATCTATAATGTAACCTCCGGATAACACCTCATATTTGCTGATGAACCCAATTTGGGAGTGGTTACTTTATCGTATATTATTTAAATAATAATGTTTTTACGAAATACTTTTAAATGTCTTAATTATAATGTTAGGGTTAATTAGGGTTTAATAGCGTATATAATATATAATGTGTATTATATATAAATATATATATATATTTATATATAAATATTATATATATATATCAGAGAGAAAATTACCAATTACAAAATTAATATATAAAGAGTAGTATTCCTTGTTGAGATAATGGGAAAAATCACTTTAGGAAAAGTGATGACCAAATACTTCCCGAGGTCGTATTCCCGACGAAGCGTGAAATTGAGAAATTTCGATTTAAGTTTGTGGGATCGCGTGATTTGAATAGACAAGATTTATTTTTGGATTCTATTGTATTTATGAAATCAAATCAAATAAAGGGAAGCATAACAAATTAAGCAATTCATATTTATTTAAGCACGAAAACAATAATGGGAAAATTTAAAAACGCGAATGTAACGCAAGGTAAATCAATAATTTTTACCCTACAAACTCAAATTTAATTTCTAAAAATCTCCTAAATGACTAAAATATAATTATTAGAAAATAAGACCAGACCAGCTTATTTTTTTATTTTTATTTTATTTATTATGAATTAAAAACTATTTAAATCTAGAAAAATGATTAAAAATATTAAACTAATTTTAAAAATTCTAGAAAAATTACTAAAAATACTATGAAGTATTACTAATGAAATGGTAAAAAGAAAAAAGAAAAAATAGCTCCTTTAATAACGCTGCTAATCAGATGAATTAGCTTATAAGCCTAAACTGTTAAATGAGGTTAAATAATTAAGAGTGCAAATGTTTAACAGAAAAGTCCCAAGGGCTAGTTGGTATTGAGAGAGTGTGTTAAAGTGTTGGGTGTTAAGGTTGAGGTCCCAGGTTCGAGCCTGGGGGTTCCCTATACTCCCAACATTTTTATTTTTGAAAATTTATTTTTGAAAAAGCCTTTTAAGACTAAAATAAGCACTTTTTGTAAAACAACTTTTTCTAAAAACCACTAATAAGCCAGAAATAAGCTACTTAAAACTGACAGAATGACAAACTAAACTATATGACTAATAAGCAAATCTGTTTTGGTTTTATAGACTAGATAAGCAAATGGGAAAAGCCAACACCGAAAAATGAATGGACTAAGACCTAAACCTAATGGAGCAATAAACCTAGAAATAAGCTAAAACAATTAAGCTAAAAAGCATAATAAAAAAAACAGAAAGACAGATTGTTCCAAATGGTTTAAAAGTACTTTGACTAACTTTTATGCTAATAATTTGGACAAAGAAGCAGAAAGGAAAAGCTAATGACTGAAAATAGATGAACACCCATACCCAAATGACACAAATAAGCTGGATTTAAACAAATAAGAACAAGAAATAAGCTAGAAAAGCAAAGAGAAAAAGCAATTTAAGCACTAATCCTATGTTTTTGGTTATTTTAAAGGTTTTTAAATGACTAAAAGAGCTACTGCAGGCCTAAATTTAAGCTAGTAAAAGATGTTTAAAATCCAAAATGAGCTCAAAAAGATTGAGCTTGTACCCTACTGAGCTTATGTAATGAAAATCAAAACCTAAAACAACTTCTAACTGATCTAGATTTAAGATCTAAATATACTGACTTTTAAACACTATTTGAAAGTAAAACTTAAAACTGAAATTAGACAGTTTGACTAAAACTTAAGGGACAGAGATCACTTTAACCAATTATTTTCTACTGCATTGTGTAACAAAATACATGCATGAAATGACACTAACAATGCCTAATAGATCTTAATCAGATATAAACTTGGTTATCAAACTAGAGAACCACATATTCAAACCATTATGAGCTTACACCTTAAACTTAGGTTTTAAACCTTTAAAACTTAATTAAACTGATTTTTAAACTAAATTGAAGCTGGTTTTTTAAAATGATTTTGAAGTGGCAAAGTGGACTGGCAGCACTAAATGTATTAGTGTTGTTGTGCCAAACACCCTTTAGATAATGAAAAACTGATTTAAAACCTAAAACAGACTTTAAACCCTTTAAAAAGTGAAATTAGATTAAAGCATTATGTATTATTAAGCACAATTAAGCTTCGACATCTAGGGAATTAAGCATTTAGACATAAGTTACACTAATAAGCATATTTTTGGGTTTTTTTAACAGTTTTAATCAAAACAAAGTAAAACTTAAAAACAGATTAATATAAGCTACCAAGTAAATGTATAAAAAGGCTAAAAATAAAAGGCAAAATAAGCATATAAGACATTAAAAGCACAATATGCAGAATTTATAGTAGAACAAATAATAAGCTAAAATAGAGAAATTAGAGTAAAATTAAGTAGAATTGAACATACCTTGATCCTAGCTCAAACAAGGATCATACAAATGCTCAAATAGGCTAATCTACAAGCTAGCTTAATAAATAAGCTAATAATAAGCCCTATAAGCCCTTTCAGAACTGGCTTATCTTCCAATGGCTTATTTATTAGTTTGAGGTATTTTGAGTGAATGCTTTATTCAGTTTAACTTTTAGAAAGCTAAACTGAATGAAAACTACCTTATTTGTAATAGAAAGAGCTTATTGCGCTTATTTAAGTTATTTTGAACACAATAATAACATTAACAGGAAAACATAATTTAAACTCTAAAATTGAAACTGAACTTTTTATTAATATGAAAGAGATTACAAGGATTTCATAAGGAAATTACATTTATAAAAAGAACATTAAGCTAAATTACTAAATAAGCTAAACAAGCTACTACAACTATAAAAAGCTAGACGACTTCTTGTGTGTGGAGGAGGTCTCCTTATATAGTGATGAGGGGAAGGATCCAGAACCCTAGGACGTTCCTCATTAACCAATCCTGGCCCTTCAATCTTAATCATTCTCTACGTAATCATTTAGAGTCCTTGGATCATGTGCCAGCTATCATTAACCAATCATTGTGCTCAGGATTGCCAGCTTGCCTAAATGAGGTGATGTCAGGCGCGTGTCAGGCTTCTAAAAGCAATGGAGAACATGGGTTGAATGAATTTTACCTGTGTGAATTTGTTAGGTAAAAAGGGAGGGAGATGGGAAATATATATTGTAATTTTGACCTAGTGTTTGACTTGTGTGTGTTATAAGTTTGACCGGGTCAAGGTTATAAAAGGTATTAGGCTTTGACTTAATCTTGGGCCAGGAATGGTTTATGGATTTATAGATTTGGACTTTTGGTTTTGTAAATGGATTAAAGTGTTAAGGCTTATATTTAGTATAGATACAAAGATAATGGGATGACCCGGCCTATTAAAATGGGTACGGGTTGGCCCATTAAGGATGTATACGCCTTCGGCTTTGGTTTTTCGTGTTCTATCCATTCCCGTGTTCGGTTTTGTCTGTTTTGCTTCGTTTTTGTCCTTTTATTCAATATCCGTACCTACAAAACACAAATCACAAAATACACATATATAATGCATTTTTATGTCATTTTCGTTCATTATTGGTCTTTTTAGCTCATTTTATTAGGTAAAAGGTATGTGTATTTAAGCACATACCAAAATCCCCCATACTAAGCTATTTCTGTGTCCTCACGGAATGTCATAAACACACTTAGAAAACTAAAAATTTCAACCCCTTAGACTGATTACCTCGAAAAGTAGCTAAGTGTTCATCTAAGGGGAGTAAGAAATCACTAGTTTTGAAAAGCTCCTCGTTTTGCATTTTTATGCATTTATTATTATTCATACATATCATAACTTCACGGAACAAGAAACACTAAAAGGATAAATTCATCGTCCTTGATTTTTCACCTGCCCCAAACCAAGCTTAAAAATGAAATCATTGCTAAATACAAGTTAAGATGCTAATTGTGGATGCATAGCTACTTTTCGCTCCCTTATTCCTAAGTCCTCTAAAGATTTTATTATTATTATTGGTGACAAATTAATTAATGTCTTATTCTCATAAATTAAACCCGGTTTAGACCATAATTAGTTTGAAATCATTTCCTAAAGAGACGATATGGTGAGAATAAGGTCCACAACAAGGTTCTAATTTCCCACAATTTAGGGGTTATCCTATTTAGATAAACCCTGGAGTCAAAAAGTTGGCTTTATTATTATTATTATTGCAACATTATTAAACCTTGGTCCTTTAAACAACTACCACATCGGTATGTGAGCCAACCATGGTTTAGGAGTCTTATTTCGACCTCGATAATCCTCGACCTTTTTAAAGCCTGCAACATCGGTTGTGAGCCAGCAAGATGCAGCAAACTTTTATCAGTCTCGGATTATTCTTACTATAGGCCTTCTTTTGAAGACTGCCACATCGGTTGTGAGCCGGCAAGAGGCAGTAAACTTTTATCAGCCGACGGTTATTATTATTATTACCTACACCCTTTAAACGACTACCACATCGGTTGTGAGCCGGCAAGAGGTAGTAGTCATATTTCGGCTTTGGTTTATTACATAACTATTATTATTATAGCCAAATTTTAAGTCCCGTGGTCTACTAACTACCTAGACCATGGTAGCGAGCCGCCAAGAATCAGTAGCCTATTTCCCCACAACCCTAACAAAACCTCGATATGTACCTTAATTTCATCAGAAGGAATCTCTACAAAACCTCGATGTGTACCTTAATATCCTTTACTAAAAGAGATCAGTTAATGTTTTAACTAATAAAACAAGCTTTACATATTTAAAAGTCTATCATGGGAAACTTGCAATAACTCTTAGTTTTTTGAGCTAGATATTCCCAGAAAGGGGTGGTTTTAATGGACTTCTTGTATAAAAGACTAGCAAAAGCTTAAATTTATATAAGTTAAGGGACAAGCTAGAGCGCAACATGCTCGATCAAGTTAAAATTTATTCCTTAAAAAGACAAAACTACGTGTTAAAACACTTAATTTTATTTTTTGAATTTTTTTAATTTTGGCATATTTTTGCTATTTTTGATGGAAAAATGGGGTTACGTAAAGACAAAGGCAATGAAAAGTAGATCGAATCAAAAGATCCCCCATACTAGAACTACACAATGTCCTCAATGTGAGACTGTCACCCCCATACTAATTTCAAGGCATAATCCAAATATTAAGGGTCTCTACGCAAATCTAAAGCCGTTTATTAATTATGCTAATAGATAAACGTTAGTTAATAAGATCTAGGATATCGGATTCCTATATATAAGCATGCAAAGAATTGAAGATCGAGTGGACGATGGACAAAACCACGAGCATAAGAGTCTTAAAAATTCAGGCAATCTTGGACATAAAGCATGAAATCACGCGAGGAAAGGAAGAGGCGAGCTCCTCACCATCTCACTTATTCATTACTAATTACTTTTATATGGATAAGCCATGTGTTGGCAACCCATTAAAGCGATTGTTTATGTTTAAACCCTGAGTCACGAGCATGACTCGATCCCTGAATTTAGTAGTCCATGGGGAAAGTTTAGAGATCCAGGACAACCATTGGTGGTATGTTCCTTCCAAAATAGTGTTTAAGTCTATGACCGTTCACCTTGAAATTTGGTTCGTTGTTTTGAGATAACTCAACGGTGCCATAAGGGAAAACTTGAGCAATGGTGAACGGTCTGGTCCAACGGGTTTTGAGCTTTCCCGAGAAAATCTTTAATCAAGAATTGAAGAGAAGAACTCGATCACCAACGTTGAAGACGTGGTTCTTAATCTTGGAGTCATGAATCTTCTTCATTTTCTCTTTATAGATTAAAGAGTTCTCGTAAGCCTAATCCCGGAGTTCATTTAATTCATTCATTTGAACTTTCAGGTGATCACCCACGGTTTTAAGGTCAAAATTACAATGTTTTAAGGCCCAATAGGCCTTGTGTTCAAGTTCAATAGGAAGATGACAAGCCTTTCTGTACACTAGCTTATAAGGAGTGCACCTGGTGGGTGATTTGAAAGCAGTACGGAAGGCCCATAAAGCATCATCTAACTTATCGGATCATGAAGCATAATTTTCACCTACGGTCCTTTCTAAAATACATTTCAAACCACAATTTGAAACCTCTACTTGTCCACTTGTTTGTGGATGATATGCGATAGAAAGACGGTGGGTAACTCCATACTTAAGCATGACTTTTACGAATTGGTCATTGCAAAAATGGGTACCGCGATCACTTATTATAGCACAAGGAGTTCCAAATCAGGCAAAAAGAGATTTCAAGAATTTAATGACAACTCAGACATTATTAGTGGGGAGCGCTTTTGCTTTAAACTCATTTAGATAAGTAATCGATGGTCACGAGACTGTACTTTGTTCCCACGAGAAGCACGGAACTGGTCCCATAAATATCGATGCCCCACACGTCAAGGATCCTCGACATTTGTTGATTTGTATTTTTTGAGGCATTTCATCTTTTTGGATTTTACTTGACGTTGACATGAGTCACATGACTTTACCATGTCATGGGCATCGCGGTAAATTGTCGGCCAATAGAAACCGAAATCAAAGACTTTCTTAGCAGTGTAGTTCGCACCATGATGTCCCCCGGTGGGTCCATTATGGAAAGATGTAAGGAAGCATTAATGAAGTCTTCTTTGCCGTGAACACATGTGTCTAGATCATTGATCCGCACAAATCCTAAAAAAGTAGGGGTCGTCCCAAAAATAATGCTTAAGATCCTTAAAGAATTTTTTCTTTTGTTGGGACGACATCCCTTTTATAACGAAATTCCTCGCATGGTAATTTGCAATGTCGGTAAACCATGGGGTACTAGAATCACCACGAAAGGTAACCATACCAAGAGTCTCGAGAGGAAATGTTTTGGTAATTTCCTTGTTCTCGAGAACATCTTGGTGGATATTTTCAAGTCTTGATAAGTGGTCGGCCACGAGATTCTCACGTCCTTTTTTATCACGAATAATGACATCAAATTCTGGTATTAGGAGAATCCACCGGAAGCAATCTCGGCTTAGCATTTGCTTACGCTAAAACGATATTTGAGTGACGCGTGGTACGTATACACTATGGTCTTTGATAAGACTAAGTTAGGTCAGGATTTCTCGAAAGCATACACCACGACTAATAATTCTTTTTCCGTAGTAGTGTAATGTGCTTGAGCATTCATCATGGTCTTACTAGCATAGTGTATTGGCTGAAAATGTTTGGGTCTTCGTTGCCACAAGACTACCCTATCAGTTTTAATCCCTAGCGTCGCACATAATTTAAAATGGTAGGTCTAATCGGGGGCAACGAAAATCGGGGCTTTGGTTAATTCTTTTAAGAATATTAAATGGTCAATTACATTTTTTCGAGAAATAATAAACGGAGTTTTTTTTTCAAGACAGGATGGGTCATCGGCCAGGCGAGTTTCGAAAAATCCTGAATAAATCGACGATAGTGAACCCGGCGTGATCTAGAAACTTCGAACGCCTGTGACGGAATGGATGGGGGAGTTTAGCTATTATCAGCAAACTTTAGCTTTGTGACTCAATCCCAGACTTTGAAATCTTATGGCCTAGACTTCTTTTACCATAAAAATGGCATTTCTCCCAAATTAGAACATAAATAAGTGTCTTTTCGTACCATTTTGGTTTTTGTCTAAATGGAGAGGCATGACGAGAGGGAATCCGAAGACAGAGAAATCTTACATGAAGATTCCATTGTTTCCTCGATCATATCAGGAAAAATGGCCATCATGCACTTTGGAACATGCCCGGAGCATTACATAAACTAAAAGGCATATGTCGGTAGGCAAACATCCCATAAGGGCAAGTGAAGGTGGTCTTCTCTTGGTCTTGCGGGTCAATTGGAATTTAAAAATATCAGGAAAATCCATCTAAAAAACAATAGTATTCGTTCCCTGCTCAACGTTCTAGCATTTGGTCCATAAAAGGCAATGGGAAATGGTCTTTACGAGTGGCATCATTAAGTTTTCGGTAATCTATACAAACACGCCATCTGGTAACTAACCTAGTAGGTATTAATTCATTATCTTCGTTTTCAACTACGGTCATGCCACCCTTCTTAAGCACACAATGAACAGGGCTCACCCATGGACTATCAGAGATAGGGTAAATCAATCCGGCATCAAGAAGTTTGATAACTTCCTTTTTGATAACCTCATGAATTTTTGGATTTACCCTTCTTTGATGTTGAATCGTCGGTTGGAAATCGTCTTCTATTAAGATCTTATGAGTACCAAAACTAGGGTCGATACCCTTAATGTTGGAAAATTTCCATGCGATGGCCTGTTTGTGTGATTTAAGAACCTTTTCTTCATCTTTTAGTTCTTCAGAAATTATGACGGATAATTTATCGGTTCCTTCTAAAAATGCATATTCAAGATGAGACGGTAAATCCTTAAGCTCAAGCTCCGGAGGATCATCAATAGAAGATTTAATCGTTTTAATTTCCTCAAAATTAAGTTCTTTCGGAGGGAGAGGAGATGATGGATCGTCATTTAATAACTTCTCGAGTAGAAGAAGGTCTCCCTCCAGATCAAAGTCGGCATCATTAATTCCCGGTGGAATTAAATCATTTGTAAGACAAGCTTTGATTTCTTCCAAAATGAAGTCACCTCCCTTAAAAGGAGTGAGAGAGGGAAAAGAAGTAGAAAGGATAGGATCTGAAGACGGAGTGGGATTACCACTTTTAGAACTATCTGAAAAGCTGAGCACTTATTGAGCATACTCCTCACATGAAACATCGATGACATCGATTCGATTAACTGATTCATCATTATTGTAGGAGTATCTCAAAGTTTGACCAACTTTAAAGGTTATGGCTTCACCATGAACTCGGAGAGTAAATTCTTCACTGTAAACATCAATCAAAGCACTTGGCGTCCTCAAAAAGGGTCTCACGAGAATCAAGGGAACCCGAGGATCAACAACATTATCAACGACTACGAAGTCGGCCAGAAAATAGAACTTCCCTAGTTTTACAAAGACATCTTCGGCAATACCGGATGGACTAGTAGTCGATTGGTCTGCAAGTTCAAGAATCATTCGAGTAGGTTGATCTGGATCATCCTCCCGATCCCCACGCGACCTTTCCCGCTACAATAAAGATCGATAAATATTTCGTCCCCGAGCAAACATAAGTTAATAATACTATTAGATATGTCCTGAGAGACTAAGATATAACCGCTAATTTACAATTAGTAATCATATATTCAATTGCTATCGATACGCGGCTCAACGTTCCATGAGTCGATAAATAGATTGTTCGCCTGAACAGAATCCAATAAGTTCATGTCTCCCAATGCCACATCGCCTGCAATTTATCAGACTCCACCAACCCCAAACCACACATCAGTGCTACCCATTCCCAGTACCAAGTCCTCCCCAGCTACATCCTAGCCCTCCTGTCCTATCTTTCAATTTTGAATTTTATCATCCAACTTCAAGGTATGAATAAAATAACTCGCAGCCTAATGCGTTTTAAAATAAAAAGGAAAATTTTTATCAACCTCACACACTTTTATTAAAATGTTAGTAAAACATTTTTATATAACAGTTACAAAACATTTTCTTCAATTAAAAGAAATGTTCTTATTCAACATAACATTTTGGAAATTCAAATTTTCTAGAACTAAAACCGGCTACAAAGTTCCAGAAAATTTCTCCTACACAAAAGACAAACTGGGGAGCCCCTAGTCTAGGGCGGCCCCCTTAAATACACGGGCGGCCCCCTTAATTTTAAGGGGACCGCCCACTATTTAAGGGGACGCCTAGACTGACGCTCTCCAGTTTGTCCTATCAATACTGGACTATTCCTACATATTTTCTCACCTTTTGAACTCATTCTTTCTGCTTCAAAAAGCCACACTTATCCTCTCTAAAATCCTTTGATCATTTAATCATAAAGCTTTGTTTCCAAGTGATCCAAGCTTAATTCCTTAAGCGCAAGAGAAGAATACTTCCATTATCAAGTGAAGAAGTATTACACCTTTGTGTGTTGTTGCAATCTTATTGTATCCATACCATAACTTGTAAATCAATTGTATATCTTGTATTTGTATGTAGTAGCTAGATCTTGGCGATCTTTGTAAGTATAGTTAGATCATGGTGATCTTACCAAGTAGTGTTCCATAGTTGTGATATAAGTAGTGTGGTGAAGTAAAGTTGTGAAGTTGTGAAGAAGTCTTGAAGTTGTGAAGAAGTCGTGAAGTTGTGAAGTCGTTAACAAATAGTGAAGTCGTGTTGTGATAGATTGGTTCTATCTAAGATTAGAACTCGACATTTAGCTTTGTGTCGTAAATCGGTGTAAGCAACGTTGTGTAAGGTTTTCTCCGCCATAAGGGAGCTTGTTGACATAGTGAAAAAAACTCTCGAGTTAGGTGCTCGAGGAGTGGAGTAGGGCAAAGAGGTGCTTCGTTACCAAACCACTATAAATCCTTGCGTTGTGGTTTGGTTATTCTTACTCTTATCTCTTGTGTTACATTAATTTCTCATACTATCATATTAATTGTTTAGATAAGTATATTGTTCATATTGTGCAAGTGTTGAATTCACATAAAGTCGAATCTAGAATTTTTACAAGCACTTTAAGCCTTAAAATAAAAAGCGGCTCAACCCCCCTTATAGTTTTCCACAATTGGTATCAAGAGCCACGTTAAACAAGATTTTTAAAATAAATTATATTTTAAAACTTGAATCAATTTATGGAAAAGGAACAAAAAAGAACAAATATAATCTAAGGGCAATATATGCAAAAGGTCCACCCATATTTGAAGTGATGGATTTATTTATTTGAGAATAATATATTTGAAAAACTTATGTGAAATCAAAAGATATAGACCTTTGGGCCTATGTTTTTACAATGCGTGATTTTTTCATCCTTTCAAAATAATTCCTGAACCCTAAAAAGAATGAAATTGTACTTTTCATAAACAAAAAATGGATGATCTTAAAAAGAAACTTGCAAAAAACTAAATTTGTAAAGCTAATATGCGTAATTTAGAATTGCTTTTGCCACGTTAAAGAATATGAAAGAATTTTTAATGTAGTCAAACCGAAAAAAAGAAATTTGGGATACTTTATTAATCACTCATCAAGGTAATAATCAAGTCAAAGCTAACAAAATAGATCTTCTTGCTCTACAATAGGAACAATTCACGATTCTGGAAGAGGAATCAATAGATAATGCCTTTGCTAAATTTAACACTATTATTACTAGTCTAAAATCACTTGATGAAGGTTTTTCTAGCAAGAATTATGTTAGGAAATTTCTTAGGGCATTACATCTAAAATGGCGCACAACAATTCATGTGCGATTGAGTATCCAAGAATCTAACAACCTTTCCTCTTGACGAACTTATTGGAAACTTGAAAGTTTATGAAGAAGTAATAAAGAAAGATTTCGAAACAGTCAAAGGCAAGAAAGAACAAAGTAGATCACTTACATTAAAATTGAAAAAGAAAGTAAGTGATGAAGATAGCGCAAGCTCCGATAGTGAAGACGAAGAGTATGCTATGGCCGTAAAGGAATTTAAGAAATTCTTCAAGAGACGAGGAAGATTTGTAAGACAACCACGAGGCGATAGAAAAACATTCCAAAGAAGTAGAAATGATGGTTATGGTAAAAGTGAAAGAAAATGTTTTAGATGTGGTGATCCAAATCACCTCATTGGAGAATGTTCAAAGCCATCAAAGAACAATGATCAAAGAGCATTTATTTGAGGAGCATGGAGCAACAATGGAGAAGATGAAGTGGAAAAGACTAAAGATAAAACTTGTCTTGTAGCTCAAGCGCCTGATGAAATATGCCTAGGAATAAACTTAGAACCCGATGAGTGGATTAAAGATAGTGGATGCTCAAAACACATGACCGGTAATCGAAAGTTATTTTCTTCATACAAAGCATACAACGGAGGAAACGTAATCTTTGGGAGCAACTTGCGCGGTAAAATCATAGGCAAAGGTACGATTTCTCAAGACTCCCTAATAATTGAAAATGTTGAGCACGTAGATAACTTAACATATAACTTGCTTAGTGTAGGTCAAATATGTGATAACAAATGCAAAGTAATATTTACCAAACACGATAGCGAAATAATCAAAGACGAAAAGGTTATAGGTAAAGGAATTAGGAAAGGAGGAATATATGTAATGAAACTAGGAAATAAACTGGAAAACAAAATATGCCTTGCAACATTGGACGAAACTCCACCACTAGGCATAGAGATTAGGTCATGCTTATATATGCAATTAAGTCAATATATTTAAGCATCTAAAGATTAGTTTAGAAACCTACCTAAACTAAAATACTATCGACATTTTTGTGATGCTTGCAAAATTGGAAAACAAGCTCATGCGAGTCACAAGGCTAAAAATATAGTTTCAACAACTAGATGCTTAGAACTACTTCACATGGATTTGTTTTTCCCCTCTGCCATACGAAGTTATGGAGGAAATCGTTATACGTTAGTAATCGTAGATGACTATTCTCGATTCATATGGACTTGTTTTTTAGGCAAATAAAACCGAAAAAGCCTTCAAAAAATTTGAATGAAATTATTTAGCAAATGATCCAAAAACAAATTTAGGTTGTCACTATTTTATCAATTAGAACGGAATCATGGTCGGGAATTTGATAAGAAGTACAATTCGGAACTATTGTGAATTTTAAATGGACTAATCTCTCACAAATTTTCCGCTCCTCGTACTCCATGATCAAATGGGGTAGTAGAAAGAAAAAATCGCACTCTACAAGAAATGAGTAGAACCATGTTAAACGAACAATCCATTCCTCAAAATTTTTGGTGTAATGCGGTTGATCACGCAGCGATTGTATTTAATAGAGTTTCAATTAGACGTATTTTAGGAAAAACTCCATACGACTTAAAGGAAGTTGTTCGGTTCCAATAGAGTTTGGGCTGTTCGGTTCTAACTGAAGTTAGGTTGTTCGGTTTCAACTGTGGTCGAGTTGTTCGGTTTCCACTTAATTAAAGTTGTTCGGTTTCAACTAAACTAGGGTTGTTCGGTTTCAACTGAGTTCAAGTTGTTCGGTTTCAACTAAACCAAGTTGTTCGGTTTCAACTGAGGTCAAGTTGTTCGGTTTGCACTGCAGTTGGGTTGTTCGGTTGCAACTAAACCAAGTTGTTCGACTCAGTTGTTCGACTTGAGTTGTTCGACTCAGTTGTTCGACTTCAGTTGTTCGACTTCCACTACTACGAAACCCAAAAACTTAAAAACACAAAAAGACACCTTTTTGATGATTGTTTTGCAAAAATACTTGTACAACTAGTGTTACTAAACCTATAGGAACAAGAAAAATGAAAACTTTAAGGTTTTTAAGCCGAAAAATTTAAAATCAAGATTTTGCTCTTTATAAGATTTTCGAACACAAAAATGATATTTTTCTTGATTCTAAGCTTGTACACCTATATCATAAAGATACTAGATCAGATTTACCAAGGTAAATAATCCTTTAGTGTACACAATAGCTTTGGAATCAAAAGAAAAGAAAAAATAAAGGACGATTTTGCAAAAAACAAACCAACAAGAAAGCTTAAACACACCACTCCATGGCTCTTGATACCAATTGAAGAATACAAGTAATCTTTGATATGAAATGGGAAGGAACTTAGTGAGAGAAAGTGGAAGGATGGATGTATTCTAGAGAGAGAAAGTAAGAAACATATAATTCATTAGCAAAGTGAGAATACAAAACCAACCAACCAACACCCTCTCCAAGCTATAGAGAGGGTATTTATACACTAGTTTGGCCGGCCATGGGGCCTATTGATGGGCTTACCATGGGCCTTGGGCCATAATAGCTTAATATGTTTAATATATCTAACTACGGGCTTTGACTAGTAAATATTGGAAGTGACCAAAACTTTTCTTGATCCTAACAACACTCTTCACTAAAAAGAAAGACTCCAACCTTATTATTGTCCAAATATATGTTGATGACATTATATTCGGATCAACTTGTCAAGAAATGTGTGATGACTTTGCCAAGATCGTGCATGATGAGTTTGAAATAAGTATGATGGGGGAACTAAATTTTTTCTTAGGATTACAAATAAAATAATTAGATGATGGAATATTTTTTAATCAATCAAAATATATAAAGGAAATGCTTAAGAAATTTGGACTAGAAGACTCTAAGCCAATGAAAATCCCTATGTCTACGGAAACCAAACTCACGAGAGACGAAGAAGGTGAGTCCGTAGATAATACCAAATATAGAGGCATGATAGGTAGTTTATTATACTTAACGGCAAGTAGACCCGATATCATGTTTAGTGTTTGCCTTTTTGCACGCTTTTAAGAGGATCCCAAAACCTCTCACCTGGAAGCGGTTAAACGTATCTTCCGTCACATTAAAGGCACTACGCATTTAGGATTATGGTATCCTAAGGGATTCGGCATAGAAACAATAGTGTACGCGGATTCAGATCATGCGAGAGATTACGTAGATCGCAAGAGCACTAGTGGTGTTTTTTATAGGATGTTGCCTAACATCTTGGTTTTTGAAGAAACAAGCTCTCGTAGATTATGGCGTTAGGTTAGATGACATTCTAATAATGTGTGATAACAAAGGGGTTATAGACTTAAGTAAGAATCCCGTTCAACACTCACGAATAAAACACATTGAGATTCGCCATCACTTTCTTCGCGATAATATTCAAAAAGGGAATATCTCTATAGAAAAGGTCTCATCGGAAGACAACATAGCTGATATTCTAACTAAACCACTTAAACGTGAGCCATTTAACTACTTACGTCTAGGTCTAAGAATGATGGAACAAATTGATTAAGTTTTCGGCATAATAAAGAAATGATAATCATCAAACAACTGTTTGTCAAAAATCTGAGAAAATTTTTCTCAAGAGGTGGCGACCCCCTTAATTTTAAGGGGACCGGCCAGACTTTAAGGGGACCACCCACCTGACTGACTAAAATAATTTTTTTCTCTCTCCCTGTGTCTATGTTTCTATTTTACACAAAAACACAAGATTGGGAAAAGTTTATAAGCAAACTTTTTCAAATTCTTATATCTAAATGCATATCTCATTGTACATATATACAATAGTCCCAATCTATTATTTTCTAAAAAGTCTTTCTCACAACTAGGAGCACATGAAAATCAATTTTCATATATTGTTGAGATATGCTAAATTATTTTATAACATATGCATTATGTTCTTTACTGTTGTCAAAAGTATATAATCTAATATATATTTTCGACCAATCTTGGTTGAGCAAATTAAATCAAGCGGCATTTGGATTATTTCTTCGGTTTTTCATTCTTCATTGTCAAAATAATCGCTACTCCACATTTGTCGCCTTAGGCACACACTAGTATGTGCACTAAAGTTGGTTCGTTTTTTAAAAAAAATAACAAATATTAAACACTATATATAATCTAGTTATTATTGTATATGCTCTTTCATCCCCCCCCCTATTCTTTTGGTCTTCATTCATATATGATTATATGCCAATATTATGTGATATAGTTTATCCTACAACTTGTCTTATATATGATAGATGTTGAATGCTTAATTGCCATGTGCTAAAAATCGTTAAATTGCCATAAAAGGTGGACTTGCTGCAAATTAACCACCAAATCGAAACCCTCACACAAATTTTGAGAAAAATCGATTTTTAGGAAATCTAGGAATTAGCAGCAGGCGGCCCCCTTAAATTCATAAGGGCGGTCCCCTTATCTTTAAGGGGTCACTGACCCTAATTAAGGGGACCGGCCTAGACAGTCACGGGTAAAACTAGTTTTTTCATCCTTTTTTGACCAAATACCCTCTATAGTAGCTACATATTTCCCTAATTCACAAACATTCTGGATTTGTCCTTTAAATGTTATTCTTTCTAATTTTAAAACCTTTCCTCCACTATAATAATACATTCTAACATCATCTCACAATCCATCCTCACCAATGACATCTCCTCACAAACCACATCCAACCATCAAAGGTAGCCAAATGAGTGTGAAACCATTTGAGGATAGAAAACTAAACCCTTGTAACCACATCCAATGATATCAATATAAATTCAACCTACACCAATGCCGATATCACCACTCTCATCATGAACATCTCAAAAAACAATCAGTGTCTAATTTATGCTCATTGTCAAACATTAACCTCGTGCGCCATTATGTTCTTACCTTCACATCTCTTTTGAGACTGAGATGGGTGCCTATGTATAGGCATTCAATCCATGAAAAGCCATGGGGAGATTGTTGATAGAAATAATGCCTAAAAACATTATTAATATTTTTCACATCTTTACGTTTTGATAATCACAAAATATAAAAACGTTCAATGTAAAATTAAACGTAAACAAGTAATTAGTAGTAAATTTTCATTTCGAAAATTATATCACTTAAAGGTATGAATAAATAAATGCTTAATGCATTTTATGATCAAAGGAAATTTTTATTCAACCTCACACTTTTATAAAATGTTGTAAACATTTTTATAAACATTACAAAATATTTTCTACAATTAAAAGAAATGTTTTATTCAAAATAAACATTTTGAAATTCAAATTTTCGGACCTAAAACGGCTAGAAAGTTCCAGAAATTTCCCCATACACAAAAGGACAAACTGGGGAGCGCCTAATCTAGGGCGGCCCCTTAAATACACTGGCGGTCCCTATATCTTTAAGGGGACCGCCTACCTATTTAAGGGGACCGCCTATAGGTAGACGCTCCTCCAGAATAACCTATAAATACTGGACTATTCTCCACTATTTTCTCACCTTTTGCACTCATTCTTTCTGATAAAAAATAGCCCACACATCTCGTTAAAATCCTTTGATCATTTAATCATAAAGCTTTGTTTCCAAGTAATCCAAGCTCAATTCCTCAAGTGCAAGAGAAGAATACTTCCATCATCAAGTGAAGAAGTATTACACCTTTGTGTGTTGTTACAATCTTATTGCATCCATATCATAACTTGTAAATCATTTGTAAATCTTGTAAAGTTGTGTAGTTGTTAGATCTTGGTGATTGTTGTAAGTATAGTTGGAGCTTGGTGATCTTTCCTAGTAGTGTTAGTTAGGTGTGATTATAGTAGTGGCTTGGTGAAGTAGTGGTGTGAAGAGAACTAAGGTGTGAAGAAGTTGTATAGTCGTGATCAAGTCGTGAAGCAAAGTTGTGTAGTGAAGTTGTGAAGTTGTGGTAGATTGGTTCTAGCTAAGATTAGAACTCGACATCTAGCTTAGTGTCGGAAATCAAGATAAGCAAAAGTTTTGTAAGATTTTCTCCGCCATAAGGGATCTTGTTGACATAGTGAAAAAACTCTTGAGTTAGGTGCTCGAGGAGTGGAGTAGGGCAAAGAGGTGCTTCGTTACCGAACCACGTTTGATTGTTCTTACTCTTATCCCTTGTCTTACATTATTTTCTCATATTATCCTATTAATTGTTTAGATAAGTATATTGTTCATATTGTGTAAGTGTTGAATTCACATAAAGTCGAATCTAGAATTTTTACAAACACTTTAAAACCTTAAATTAAAAAGCGGTAAACTATTCAACCCCCTTCTAGTTTTCCACAATTGAACCCCCTTCTAGTTTTACACAGCATTCAATTAAACCAAAAACTCCCTATTGACTAATCTAAGTACATGTACATTAGTATTTTCTCGGTTTTGGCTTAATAAAACAATAGTATATGAGCCTGATGGTTACATTTATAACGTGATCTTAATCACTCCCTTGTTGACTAATCTAAAGCACGGTGCTATGAGGACTTGGATTCCCTAATGGGCGTGAGTTGTGGATACTGTTGTGTACATACATATTAATGTGGTGCAATAATAAACATTTTCACTATACGCAAATTCGGTTTCTGAAACGAAATGCTAGAATAATACGATTTAGTTTACGTGTTCATATAATGCTCTATGTTTCCGTATGATTTATATGTTAATAAGGTAACTAGAATAGGTAAACCAAACACCCCCTCAATGTTGTACACCCATACTCCATAAAGACCCAAGATTTTTTCTTCCACTATAACTGAACATGGTTGCACGTATACATATATGTACAACTCCAGCAATTTTGTGCTACTACTTATTAGGAAAGTTATAAAGTTAGAACCAAAATCGCATATACATATATTGAATAGGTCACATATCCATTCCAGCAATTAACTTGTGAATGAAATCTAGTAATGTACCTCCAAAGTCAAGTTCGTGAACATTTAGCTGCAAACGACTATCAAAACCCTTAGCTGTAAACATAATAAGCAAATTAGCAAGGTAACCTGCAAAAGTTAGTAAGTAAATCAGTAATTTATATGTGACCTTGTTAAAAACATCATAAGCAAATCTGCAAGGTAACCTGCCAATCAGCAAGTAAATCATAAATTTATACCTCTACTCTTTTCATAGACTTTGGATCTTTCTTTTCCTATAAACATAACTTATATAATTCAATATATCATGCTTTTCATCTCAAACATATATTCTACCAAAATCATGAAACAATCGACACAATAAAGATTAGCTTTGTAATTTCCTTCAATAGAAAGTTCAGCGACAATTACTGTTTTTTTACCTCAAGAAGGCTCAGGTTTGCGAGTGGGAATGCGGTACCAAAAACCCGTCGTGGCTGCAACCACATGGTTGCCTTTCCAAGATACGCATTACGGTAAGCTACGTACAATGTGAACATATAGAGGTATCAGTTTTATGTGCCACACAATTTACATATCCTTCGCTGTCTTATGTAAATTAGCTTAATTTATACTAAAATGGCGAAAGGATATTAAAAGAAATGAAATAAATAACCACTTAGGGGTGGCCTACCGGTAAAAGGCTTGTGACTATTATCACTAAAATGTGATAAGTCTAAATTTTAATTTCTACTTGGTATAAACAACCGCCACGCCGAACTTCAAAGGCGGCTTTATGCGGTTTGTGTCTGCGTCTTTACCAAAAAAAGTAATTCAAATAATATAAAAAGACAAAAGCCAATAAGGACCCCAATATGACCTTTTACATAGTGTCAGGCCTCAGCGTTTTCAGTTTCACACATACCACCATTATATATCTGAAGACTCCGTTTACACCCAAATAGCTATACCAACTACATTGCTAAAATATCGACTGTTATTCCTTAATTAAAAAAGTTAAAAATAAAAGGTTCCAATTAATACGGAAACATATATATCATATTCAGAAAATAAAGAATGAGCTACAGACTTAGTAAGTTATTAGAGTGTAAATCACCTTCAATGCGAGTAGTTGTGGATCCTATACCTGCTATTGTGCTCTATGAGGAAACAATTGGTGGCCCATAATAGCCTTTTCCTATAGAACGTGTATTGGCTTTGAGGCCCATTTGTGTTCTTTCTATCGAATCCATTAAACATTTCACAATAAAGGAATTTTCGGAAGGACACAGAAAAAATAAGACAAAGGAAAAAAAGAATAAAACGTTTTAGCATGGTAACATACAAATAGGAGATATTTTTGTACCATTTGTATTATGAAAGCTGAGTTGCTGAGCGCGAGTTGTGGAGAAATTGTCAGAAGTAGACGAGGTTACAATGTTGGGAACCCAGCCAATTGGATCATTAAATATTAATAGGTTTTCGCAAGGTTCTATTTCAGAAGTCATAACGTGTGACTGGGTTTCCAAATCTATTCAACCGAGTTGTGTTTATCGGACAACCAAATGAAGAGCTATCAGTAGAAGAAGCCATACAGGAGAACGGGAATGAGTTCTAATAATGCACCAAAAGTTCAAGAGGGTTATTTGCGAAGCCCCTTTCATTTCCGTTCACAAGAACTGACCATGAGGACGAATCTCTCCTGTATCAAAACAAACACATATTCAACCCGCCCACCCCTAAAAAAATCATAAACCTAAAGAAGGCAAAAACTTTTCTCATTACTCGGGGTTGCAACGCTCCCCATTAGGCGGGAAAAAACATTCGTAAATGTTGTCTCCTAAAGACGATGGCATCACATCAGAACTGTCGCTTGAACATAACAGATAGTCCCTGAATTTTGTTCTTCAGGCAACGAATTGTTAGAGAGGAAGATTCAAAATCTTATAGTAGCCCCCTTTTTAGCTATTCCCAAACCATTAGCGACCATGTTTACCAACTTATGTAAAGTAAACCTCGTATGCGGAACCACTTTGAGAACCATTGTTTCTAATGCAAGATATCATACCAAGTAGGAGCCTGAGGATTGTACAAAAAACCGCCTTAATACTGCTGTCTTTAGAATGTTGCACCCAAACCCTCTATCTCCATTAGTGTTCCCCAAAATATCATTTTCAGAAATTGGGAATCCTCATTTAGGTCATCACATTTTTGTTTTCCTTTCATGTCTTAGTATAGGTATAAAAAACAACAATTCCAAAGGGATACAACTATTGGGCCATAATTAATATGTATACAACATCAAACTTCCATCTCTTACAACACGCGTCAATCAACGTATTAAAAGTAATCACATTCGGCCTAACACCCTTAACCACACCTTCCTCAACCAACTCCATACCCTTCCTAACCTCCCCATTTTTACATAAACCATCCACACCCAGTTCATAGAAATAATAAAAAACATCAATACCACATTCCACCGTCTTATCATAAAAAACCAACCCTAAAATTAAATTCTCACATCTCATAACCTCAACCAAATACACAGTACAACTCTTCTCATCAATCTCAACACCATTTTTCCACATATACTCAAAAACCTCAAATATGAATGCATTTGTGGGATGAAATGCAATCGGTGGGAAGGAGAAAGAGAGGTGGAAAAATTATGTGCTAACACGTGGGGAGAGAGGGAGAAGGACTCTGAAGGGGAAGGAGTCGGATAATCATTAAATATTGAACCCGTGGGTATCGGTTTTCAACCCGAGATGTATTATAATTATTGCTTGAATCGGGTAGCAGGTCGGGCCATCCATTTAATGCGGACAATCCAAGTAATTGTATGTATTGGCTCAAAATAGGTTGGTCCAATAAATGTTACGAAGTACAAGCCAAAAAAAACTTGGTCCAAGTTCTCAGTCTTTGGCAATGACCACTAAAGGAGAAAGTGACCAACCTTTTATTCCTTAAATAATTATCCCTCAAATTAAACCTTTGTACTATCAAACATCACAAAAATTTCCATACAGCTATAATAATTCACTGCACCCAACATACAACAACCTACACAAAATGCATAGTGTTACTCACAACGAATCAAATGAAAAATGACGAATACCCTCAAACAAAAACCACCTTTTATAACAAAAATCACAAAAATTCCATACAGCTAGAAGATCACTACAACCGTGGGTTTTATAATTTCAAAACTCAGTTAGGACCTCGTGTTTGAGTGTACCAGGGTCAAATCCGGTTCTTTGAGACCTGCCGGGTTTAGTTTTTTTTTTGGTTTTTATTAAAATAAAGCAATGTAATATATATATTGGTGACGTAAATTTTATTTTACATGTTATTTTTGTTAGTAAATGAATTTTAGGCTTAGTATATGAAATATATATATTATATATATATATATATTATATATATATCTATATTATGTATATATATATTATATAATATATAAGATTTTCAATACAGAACCAGTTTTTTGTACAGAACCTACATAACCAAATAATAGCCTTTGATTAAAGTGATAAATGGATGAAAATAAAATGGCACAATAGTAAATAAGTATAATTTTATTTTATACAGTTTAAATGGTCTAGGGGCACATATGGAATTTTATAAATCATTCTTAAAAGTAAAAGAAAATAATATACGTAAATTGTGAATCAGTTACAACCACATTCAAATCAATATCTTATGTGTGGTTAATTGCCTTTCTCTTTCACCCAATAAAAATCCACAACATAACCATAAGTTACTGATCTATGTATGAATTATGCATCTTGCAATCAGTTTTTACTCGTCTGAATTCTACTTCTTTACGTAAACAATGAATCGGAAACCAGAGAGGCTACGAAAAGAAGAAGAAAAATTGTGTGCTTTAGGTCAGTTTATGTTTGCTAGATCTTTAGAATCTCAAAAAGAAAAAATACAAGTAGAAAAAATAAATTAAACAAGGTTAAATATTAGAGATGAACTCCATCTAATCTCATCGTTTGAGGTAATATATTATAATCTTATAAGGGTTGGAATTTGTATTTGTTTGGTCACTATTCTTTCGCTATGTGTGATATTAGTTTATTCAAATCATAGCTTAGATGTAATCTTCATGAAGATGATGTCTGCAAGATTTTTTCATAAGTGAATTGTCATCTTATTATTTTTGGATAAGGATAACTACATTTTTATGTTATGTTGCTCTTTGTTTCAAGATATGCTTTTAATATTGGTTTAATAGTCATCGTATACTTACTGACAAGGTAACAATTCAAGTAGATTTAAATATGAGCCTTTTGATTTTTTTTTCGAATGTGTTTTAGTTTAGGTCTTTTGATTTATTTTTCAATTTGTTTTAGTTTGGGTCTTTTGATTTGAATATGGGCCTTCTTTGCGCGTGTGTGTTTTTGTTTTGTTTTTAAATCCATAAAAGCTTAAAAAGGGATTAATTCAAATGGCTTTAACTTTTCCTCCTCATGAAATGAGGATGCATGCTAACATGATTGTTAACTTGTTACAAGCATACAATAGTTTAGCTTTTGGCTTTATCTTAAAAAGTCTTTTCTAATGTTTTTTGTTTAAATCAAGTTCATGGGATTGGGTAAACTCACAAGCCTTAAGCACCGAGTATATACAAGTAATATGCCTGCTGATGCATGGCTTTTAGATTGCGTGCACAAATGTTCTCGAAGCCATGCACATATGTTCAAGATAATTAATGGATGCACTTATGCTTTTTAGATGGTGCACAAATGTTCTTGAAGCCGTGCATATATGTTCTCGAAGCCGTGCATATATGTTCTTGAAGCGTGCACACATGTTTTTTAATCTCTTGCACATCCATATTGTAATTTAATTGTATTTTATTTGATATCAAAATTTGTGTACTGTATTTAGGTTTTTGCTTTTGATTATAAATTTATAGTTTACATGTATAGTTATGGTTTTTGTTTATAAATTTCAAAGATAATAAAATATAAACCATAAAATAAGTGGTCATTACCATTTAAAAAAATAAGTTTGAAGTCTAACAATTCTTCGCAAGAAACTATGTAATTTTTCAATAATTTAAAGAAAACACATATGCATCTTAATATGTGAAAAACATGTATACTTAAAAAGTATAATTAAAAAAATCCGAAAATTAAAGAAATAAAAAACCTTTTTTTAAATTAAAAAATTCAAAAAGAAAAATTAAAATGTATTTTGACTATTATACCCTTTTGAATTAAAAAAATATTTAATAATATACTCAATTTCCATTGGTCTAAAGTGGTTCTGTAGGTTCTATACAAAAAAATAGTTTTGTATTGAATGGTCTCCAGATTATATACTCATAGACTCTATATATATATATATATATATTATATTATATCCAAAGTGGTTCCTGTAGTTTCTGTACAAAAAATGTTTTGTATTGATTGTAGTCCCAATTATATATATATATATATATATATCTATATATATATTTCTATATATATACATTAAATATACAGGATACACAATGTCACATCATACAAACTTTAAATGCCACATCATCTCAATAAGAATGACACCTCATCCATAATTAATGCTCACATCATATTTATATATGATAATACCATGTCACAATTTTTAATCCACCCTCAGCAAAACAAAGCCACATAGGCATTTATTTGCCACATTCACCTAGGAATTTATTGTGGACAGATTAATTCGTCAGCTTAATCCGAAAAAATATGCTACTGGCTGGATTCGAACCAGGGTGTTTTGATACAAGAAGCAAAGCTTCTACCACTCTACCACGCCCGTTTTTGTGTTACACATTTCGAAAACCAAATGTCATGGTCTATTTTTTCTTCCATCATAATTAGAAGTTTGAATGCAACAATAAAATTAGCAGTTTGAATATTGTAACACTTCCCAAAACAATAACCTTGATTTTTCTCTAAAATCCCTAATTTACGCGACATTTCCAAATGCAAAATCCCTAATTCTCAAACCTAAAATCAATGACTGATTCATTATAAAAACACCAAATTCGATTAACACATAATCTAAATTTCATTATTTTCACAATCCCTGTTAACTTGATTATGAATTAATCCCTGGTCAGAAAAACATACCTAAATATGTGATTTTTTCCTGAGCATCGGTTAAGGCATTGCTATTCTGGCTCAATCTAAATAATTTTTAGATGGGGTTTAATGAATTGATTTCTCGAGAATTGAAATCAAAATTGACTTATGTCAAGCATAGGATAGACATTATTGCGAGGCACCACAAAGCAGATAATGAGCTGCCATGTGACTGGAAATAGTATGTTCCATGCCGTTTTATTCATATTTTATATCTACACTGTATTCATGCACATTGCATACTGATATATTCAAAACATTCCTTACATGAATACACACTTTATGCAATTACTTGATGCTTCGATTGATTAAACTAACTTGATGAGCTCTATCTATGGGTGACAGTTCCATTATGGCTTTAGTGTCTCTCAAGATTCAATTCGATACATGCAGGTGTATGATGAATTGGTCAATGAGTTTTTGATGAAATACCTCACCTAAAACATATTAACGGTATAATTTCTTATTGAAACTTCTTATAGTGGTGTTGAATCAGCCTTGATTTTGATAATCAGAGAAGTATGCATTTGTGATTGTTAGGAATAAAAAAAAAGGATCGGTCACTCCATGTATTTTACGTTTCTAGCTCGTAGTCCACTAAGTATTGTTTAGTAAGCTAACCGGGCCAAAGTTAAGGAAAAGCCCATGGAAAGCCCATGATGGCCCATCCATAGCCGGCCAAGGTTAGTATTTATACACCTCTCCATGCCTTGGAGAGGTGGTTGGTTGTTCATTTTTCACACATCATAATACATTTCTATCTTATGTTTACTTTCTCTCTCTAAGTGTTCATCCAACCCACTCTCTCTCTAGAATCACCTCTCTTTCCCTCTCATCAAGTATGTTATTAGATTAGTCTTCAACTTGGATCAAGGGCCAGGAGTGATTTTTACTTGTGGTTTAGTCTTTGTGTTTGATTTGTTTTGGTTCATTGTTTCTTGCAAAATTTCGTCCCTTTCTTGTTCTTTCTTTGTTTTTGAAGCTATTGTGTACACTAAAGGATCATTTACCTTGGTAAATATGATCTAGTATCTTTAGGATATAGGTGTACAAGCTTAGAATCAAGAAAAACATCATTTTGGTTACTATTTGTGTTCGAAAACCTTTATAAAGAACAAAATCTTGATTTTAAATTTTTCGGCTTAAAAACCTTAAAGTTTCCATTTTTCTTGTTCCTATAGGGTTTGTAACACTAGTTGTACAAGAATTTTTGCAAAACAACCATTAAAAAGGATACTTGTTTGTGTTTTTAAAAGTTGAGTTTCGAGCTAGTTATAGCCGAACAACTAAACCTAACAACTGAGTTTAGTTGAAACCGAACAACTGAAGTTTAGTTGAAACCGAACAACTGAGTTTAGTTAGAACCGAACAACTGAACTGAACAACTAAGCTTATTTGAAACCGAACAACTGAACCGAACAACTGAAGTTTAGTTGAAACCGAACAACTGAGTTTAGTTGGAACCGAACAACTGGTTTTTAGTATCAATCGAACAACTCAACCGAAAAACTCAAGTTTCCAAATTATACGGTTTATTTCTTTGACTTGTAAAATCCCGTGAAACATTAACTTGTTTTTCCCGGTATTGTCAAGAATCGTAATATCCCGTGTAGTTTCAAGAATTAAAACAATTAAAAGACAACTTAATCAAACATAATTTCTTCTACCACCGTTCGATCAAACAAGTAATCTTTTAGCATATAAATTTCTCAATGAGATCTGCAACAGGATTTTTCGGGTGCTGACAATCGTCCACCTATGTTGGAAAAAGATATGTACGATTCTTAGAAAAGCATAATGGAGCTATACATGATGAATAGACAACATGGACGAATGATACTTGAATCCGTTGAAAATTGATCCACTCATCTGCCTACAATTAGGAAAAATGAAGTGACTAGATGTAACTCCCCAAATGGGTCGCTAGCGAAATAAGGATCCGGGGGTGCTCACTGAACAGATCACAGCACAAGATATATATAAGAACGACACAAAAGTCGTTTAAATTGATACATTGGATTTAATTCAAAGACATATTACAAAAGCTTAAAGCTTTTACTTCGTTCTATTGTTTTAATATACAAAAGAGAACATAGATTTCCAAAACATGATGACATAAATCTTTAACAGTGCAATCCAAGCAAAATCAATGCATCTTGGGCACTGTGCCTTTTGACTCCTGAAAAACATTGCCTTAAAAACCGTCAACAAAAAATGTTGAGTAAAATTCATAGGTTTATGTATTGAACATTATGCAGAGACCGCCAAGGCTTTCCGTGATGTTACACACATGCAACAATCACAAACCAATTACTGTTGCATCAGTCATGAGACACTGAAGCTCAAACTTATATTTGCTATTTTAGCAGTTATTTTATTGCCTTTCCGTACAGATGTTGTAACCCGCCAACAATCCAAGTCCGACATGGTCAACGTTCGTTCTCGGTGGGTGATAGCTGCTAATCACCCAAACGGGGTGGTTATCCCAATAGATTTATTTATAACATTCGCGCTCACATATGCAAATTAACAACTACTTTTGCAATTGACAGTTCATGATAAAGGGCTCAAAGAGGGTTATCGCTACTTAGGCAAACACATAATCAATATACTTTAAACACTTGCGTCCAATTTATAAAACAAAGCATGTTTTCACCCCAAATAATAGTAAATCAGTAAAACTATAAAAGTGGGGCTATGAACTCACCTTGAGTACAGATAGTCCAAATAATCACAGATAAAACGTCACGCAAGACGATAGATGCAACCTATTTAAATTAAGGGTCGTTTAGTACCGGTACTTTAATTAATAAACGTTATTTAATTCTTTATAGTTGTTACATACGTTAACTATCGTTCGGGCTATCATAATTAAAGAGGTCATGACATGACGTACGAGGAGTTAGGACACTTTAAATCGTAAATCCAACAACTCGTCGATACGCCATCCGAAGAGGCCTCATTATGAAACTCCCTAGTATTATAGCACTTTGATAACCACTCAATATTCTATATAGCATAATCACCGACTAATCGTTTTAGTAAAATAATATTTATAAAGTGAAAACGTTTATAAATATACTTTTCGTAAAAATGACTAAATTTGGTCGTTTTAAGTCCGTTGCTCGCGTTTCTTACGTCCACGTCTTCGTAGTAAGACGAGTGATCAAAATATTACATTTTCAAATTTTTGATTTTCTGCGATGAATAGTGTTTTTACTATTCACAACAGCTATATACTCGTTTTTAGTTTTAATTAGTGTAAACTTGTAATCGTAATAACTTATTCGTTTTAATCCCGATTTTAGTGATTCCTTCGAGTACGTCTTTTTTATTAAAAGATGTATTATATTTACTTTTCCTAGTTTATAAAATTACTTTTATAAACTTTAATTATCGAAAATATCGTAGTTTATTCGTTATAGTTCCGTTTTTAGCGATTCTTTCAAGTACGATCTCGTAATTAAAAGTTATATCATATTTTAGATGTTTTAAAAATATTAGTTGCTGTTATATGATAGTAACTTTGATAAAATTATTTTTATAAAAGTATTTATCGTCGTAAACTCGCGTAATTAAACGTATCTTTTTCGTTTAATAAATCGGTTTTCGAGTTTCTTCTCATTTGGAATTCGTCATGAGGCGTATTTTTTTTATTTTATATCTAAACCTACTGTCTAAATTTCGAAAATTAAAACAAGCCCTAAGTATTCATGTATATATCTTTATAAAAACCTTGTTTTATGTATTATTTAATTTAGTAGTTTAATATAGAAACCCTAATAACTATATGTAACATATGTGATACTTATATTAATGTCCATGATCATCCATAGTCCTTATAAATTCATTGTAACAAGTTTAATAATTTACTTTCAGTATTTTATAGTGAAGATTAGAAATCTTATAAAACCTATTTTAACCTAAACATGTTTATACTTAAACCATGTGTTAACATAATTTTATATTCACTTTTCCATGATATATATAACCATATGACATAAGAATAAGTGCATAAAATCATAAACATAAGTAAGAACTCATTTTACATATTAAAAAGTCCTTAGTGGTGATTATGGCCATATTTAACATAACACATAAATCCATAAGAAATAAAAGTATAAGGGGAATTTGGAAGATCATAGTCTATAATTGTATGAGTGAGAAATAAGTGCTAACCCGTGTTTAGATCAAACCAAAGCTTACAAGCTTATAAACCCTAGATTAGTTTGAAACCCTATCTTCCTTTTCTTCCTAATTCCTTGCAAATGATGAACCAATGCTTGCAACACTTATGTATGCCTTAGGATTGATGTGTAAGGGGTTGTATGGATTGTATTAATTTTGTATGGTTGCTTAAGGTTGTTAAATAATGCGTGGGTTTTAGGGCTTAGATAAGAGAAAGAAAATGAATTTTTTTGTTAAGTATCTATGAAAGGAAGAGTGCATGCATGCTATTTTAAAGTCAAAATATCTAACTAAACAAACATGTTACTTTCTAACCCTTGCACAAGGTTAATTTGCCAAGTGGTTCATGGTGTAAGAGTTGGTTCCCTAGATCTTTCTTAATATCTAGATATTATGGACAAGTTGCTATTTTTGGTCTATCATAAAATTTCGGCAAGTTATACATCATAGGTGATGTTTTTTGATTTATTTTGGGTATTGGTTATAATCGTAGGTATTCGTTTAAGGCGTTGGTAGTTAGGTTTTGGTGCTTCTAGGAATGCCGAAACGCGTTTTATCGCGAAACGTAAGCATTTTTACTAGCAATAAATAAGATGAACTTAGGTTTTTCATTTCTCTGTTAATACATCTTATAACACTTGCTTGATGTAAACATTTAATCGTTTAATGCCCGTTTACATTGAATGATCATTTTTAGTTTACGCGATTTAACTTAACGTTTACGGTTTAAGAGCAAACGCGTAAAACCCTAAAAATAAATTGTGAATTACTTAATGTCATACAATGAACTAAAACATGAGGTGTTATAGTCTTCCCCCGTTAAATGAGCCTTGTCCTCAAGGCTTATCACACGGCACTTGACGACGGTGCATTCTTGGTGAAAAGAGGTTTTGTAGAGGTATGTGGATATTTTCTTCTGATTTGATCTTCAAGTTTCCCATGTTAACTCAAGGACTTCTGGAGTTCCATCGAACCTTGACTAATGGGATACAGCTTCGCTTCAACCGTTTAACTCTCACGATCTTGTGATCTCTATAGGTTCTCGTCAAAACTGAAGCTTGTCATCAAAAATGAGTCCATCCAAGGTACGGCTAGGTTCGTCGGCATGACAGCTTCTTTAAGTTGGTCACGTGAATGTATTATGAATCTCTGACTCGCTCCTCAGGAAGCTCGTGGTTGTATGAAACATCTCCAACCCTTTTTTATTACCTTGAAGGGTCCCAACAAACCTGGATTTAATATCCCTGTTTGCCAAACGTAGACCCCTTTCCAAGGCCAAAACCTTGAGCATCACTTTATTCTCAACATCAAACCTCCATCGGCTTTACGCTTCATATAGCGTAGCTCTTTTGCCTATCACGAGCGCGCTCTGCATCCTTTGCTTATTGAATGATTTTCTCAGTTGTCTCTTGAACTATCTCATTGACGGTGAGTTGAACTTCTCAACCTAAGCCCCAACAAACAGTGCGAAACTCATTTTCTACGTAAGTGCTTGCCTCAAAAAGGGTTGCAATCCTGTAATGCTGCGATGATACTTTATTATATTGAAAACTCGGACCAATGGCAAAATGTTTTAGCCCTAACCATTTCCAAAGTCAAATTACACACTCTTAGCAATATATTCGAGAGTGTTTGAATGGTTTCTGCTTTGTCGTCAGTTTGCGGATGATATGCTCGTATCATTTATCTAAACTTTTACAAAGCTTTTCTAAAGTGGACCTCCAGGAAATTTAAGCGAAACCTGAGGGTCACGATTCACAAATAATCGAGGACCGTCTTCCATGCCTTGTTACTTCTTCCTTTAGGTTGCATTGCTCGCTAGTTATTCTCCAAGAGGGTCTAGTTCTTTCATGTGTATAAAGATTGGGACTTTGTAAGACGTGTCAAGATTAACCAATTGGTGTCATACCCTTGTGATGTACTTAGAAGCTTATGTGACAAAATCCATCATGGATATTATCCTACTTCCATTGAGGTATCTCGGGTACCTGTTACCATAACACTCGATATGTCTCTGATCGTTCGGCCCTTGACCTTAGAACAGGTCAAGACTTGCTTTAACATAGGTTTGGCGATATCAGTTTCTATTGGGCCACCAATATAGCTTTTTACGTCTTAATACATTTTCTCGGAACCTGGGATGGATAGTAATATGCGATTTGTGGGACTCGTACATGATCACAGTCCGCAAATCGCATAACAAGGTAACAAAAACTCCTGCCATTGAGGCATAGGGTTTCCATCCGTTTCGAGGTTCCAAATTTTCGTTTCTAATTGCTCTGGATACTTTTGCATTTTCAATCAGCCATACCTCCCAACACGTCACTACCTGATGTTTTCTGGTTTCCGTGCTTCAGTTGAGACATTCAAGATTTGCATTAGGAGATCCCAAGCTAATAGTCATGACTAAAGCTCAGAACTCTTAATGGTGGTTCTCGGTTATTTCATGCTCAAACCATCAAGCATCGACATTTGCCTTTCCCTTAGGTGATTAACGAAATATCGCAATCGTAATCTCTAAGCAACTCTAACCCCATCGGGCATTTTCTCATGTTCAAGTCTTCTGATTAAGAATATGCTGTAACTTCTTTTGATCACGTGAACACCGTACACTTTGGTACCATACAGATAGGCCTCAATCTTCAGAGGAACAACTACTGCTCCAAGTTTCCAGATCATGAGTAGTATAGTTCTTTCATGGATCTTTAACTGATTGCGTGATGCATAAGAAAACCTTTTACCTTTGGCATCACACAGCGCCCAAACCTTGATCGAAGCATCGCAGTATACGTAAAATCTTACTTCCTTCGGGTATAGCAGATTGGTGCACTACACAACTATTGCTTCAATAACTGGACGTGCTTCTAGTTTGTCAACCCACTCAAACTTGGACTTATTTGGGTGAGCTTGGTCATTGGTTTGGCGATCTTTGAAAACCTTCAATGTATCGACGATAATACCCAGAAGACCTAAAAACTGAGAATCTCGTTGGTGTCTTAGGAGGAATGCCCAATATTTAACGGATTCGTATCTTGGCGGGCTCCACAAGAATGCTTTTTTTCATTCACGTGAAGTCACGAGGACTGTACCTTGGGAATCCAAAATTCTACTTGGAAAATTTGCATACAACTCCTCTTTCTTTAACAACTCTAATATTATTTAAGATGCTCTTCGTTGCTCTTGCTAGTTCTTGGAATTAGATAAAATTCGTCTAATAAAGACAATTACAAAATTTGTCCAGTTAGGTTTGCACACTCGGTTCATGAGGTCCTATGAAAACAGCTAGGTCTTTTGCAGTTGGTTAAACCCAACGGCATACTTGGAAATTCATAATGTCCATATCGCGTTCTGAAGGCTGTCTTAGAGTGTCTTCTTCTCGAACCCTCAATTGGTGATAACTGGCCTCTAGTCGATTCTTCGAGTAGACACTGATCCCTTGATGTTGGTCAAATAAAATCTCAATTCTTGTTAGCGGATAACGGTTTTCACCGGTTAGTTTGTTTTAGTTCCCTATAGTATTGCACATCCGTAACGATTCCATCTTTAGTTCTTAACGGAATAAACTGGAGTCCCCATGGTGATGATCTAGGACTTATCAAAGCCTTTGTCGGAAAGCTTTGTTAGTTGATCCGCAATTCTTTCATTTCTGATGGGGCCAGAGCTTTCGACAAAGGCTTTTAAACTTTAATTATTGAAAAATGTCGATTAGTTATTCGTTTATAGTCCGTTTTTTAGCGATTCTTTCGGAGTACGATCTCGTTAATTAAAAGTTATATCTTATTTTAGATGTTTAAAAATATTAGTTGCTGTAATGAATAGTAACTTTTATAAAAATAGTTTTATAAAAAAGTATTTATAGTCGTATAAATCGTAAATTAAACGTATCTTTTTAGTTTATAAATCGGATTTTCGAGTTTCTTATCATTTGGAATGATCGTTCATGTGGTGTTTTAATATTTTTTTATTTTTTTATTTTATATCAAAACCTACTGTCTAAAATTCGAAATTAAAACAGCCCCTAAGTATTCATGTATATATCTTTATAAAACTTGTTTTATGTATTATTTTAATTTAGTTAGATTTTAATAGAAACCCTAATTAACATATGTCATATGTGATACTTATATTAATGTCCTGATATCCATAGTCCGTATAATTTCATTGATAACAGTTTAATAATTTACTTATCCGATTTATTTGCATATGTGGATGATTAAGAATCTTATATAAAACCCTAATTTTAACCTAAACATGTTTATCTTAAAACAGTGTTAACATACTTTTATATTCAACTTTTCCAGGATATATATAAACATATGACTTAAGGAATAATGCGCATAAAAAACTAAACATAATTAAAGAAATACTTATTTTAAATATTAAAAAGTCCTTAGTGGTGATTATGGCCATATTTTAAATATAACACTAAAATCATAAGAAATAAAAGTATTAAGGAATTAGATGACCTTAGTGATATGTATTGAGTCATGAGAAATAAGTGCTAAACCCTGTTTAGACTCAAACCAAGCTTACAAGGTTATAAACCTAATTAGGTTTGAAACCCTAATCTTCCCTTTTCTTCCTTAATCCTTGCAAATGATGAACCAATGCTTGCAAACACCTTAGTATGCCTTAGGATTGATGTGTAAAGGGTTGTATGGATTGTATAAAAATTTTGTATGGTTTGCTTAAGGTTGTTAATAATGCCGTGGGTTTTAGGGCTTAGAAAAGAGAAAGAAAATGAATTTTTTGTTAAGTATCTATGAAAGGAAGAGTGCATGCATGCTATTTATAGTCAAAATATCTAACTAACCTAACCATGGTTACTTTCTAACCCTTGCACAAGGTTAATTTGCCAAGTGGTTCATGGTGTAAGAGTTGGTTCCCTAGATCTTTCTTAATATCTAGATATTATGGACAAGTTGCTAATTCTTGGTCCTATCATCAAAATTTCGGCACATATACATATATGTGATGTTATTTTGATTATTTTGGGTATTGGGTATAATCGTGGGTATTCGTTTAAGCGTAGTTAGGTTTTGGTGCTTCCGGGAATGCCGAAACGCGTTTTATCGCGAAACGTAAGCATTTTACGTAGCCAATAAAAATAAGATGAACAAAGTCATTAATTATCCTTATAATAATCATATAACACTTGCTTGATGTAAACATTTAATCGTTTAATGCCCGTTTACATTGAATGATCATTTTTAGTTTACGCGATTTAACTTAACGTTTACGGTTTAAGAGTAAACGCGTAAAACCCTAAAAATAAATTGTGAATTACATAATGTCATACAATGACCTAAAACACGAGGTGTTATACTAGACCAAAGAAATATTCTGAGTTATCTGCTACGAAAGTAATTCAAGCTGATTGTGATATCAAGGCAACAAATATCATTCTTCAAGGATTACTACCAGAGGTCTATGCATTGGTTAGCAATCATAAAGTCGCCGAGGAACTTTGGGAAAGAATTCAACTTCTCATACAAGGAACTTCATTGACGAAACAGGAAAGAGAGTGTAAGATTTATGATGAATTCGATAAGTTTGCTTATAAGAAGGGGGAAACACTACATGATTTCTACTTGAGATTTTCACTGCTACTCAATGACATGAACATATATAATATGAAACTGGAACAATTTTAAGTGAACACTAAGTTTTTGAATACTCTTCCTCTAGAGTGGAGCAAATTTGTGACAGATGTCAAACTGGTTTGGGATTTGCACACAACTAACATTGATCACCTTCATGCTTACTTGGGACAACATGAATTTCATGCAAATGAAGTTCGTTTAATGCATGAACACAACTTAGATCCGCTTGCTTTGGTTGCAACCCATCAGATGACCTAGTCTTTTTATCCAACTCATCAGAACTCATACCAAAACTCTCAATTTCAACCATAAGTTTCACTATTAGTCTCCACAGCATGGTTCGCCTTATCAGTCTCAACCATACTCAAACAATCAATCATCAACACCTCTTTCAATCACTTATCCATCCAATGATTATCAATCATCAGTTCACCACAACGTTTATTCTCCATCATCATCCATCCCTCAATTGGAATATGCTCCTACAATTAACCAACAACCTGAATTTCCCCAACTAGACTCAGGTCTAGTTGTTCCAGTGTTCCAAAAAGGTGAAGATCCTATTGATGCAATAAATCACATGATGTCTTTCTTGATTGCTGTTGTCACTTCCCGCTATCCTACTACCAATAACCAGCTCAGGAATTCGTCAAACCCTTGGCAACAAGCTATCATTAATGATGGCAGAGTGACCTTACAACCAGTTCAGGGGAGACAAACTTCTTTTGCTGCGAGTACTACAAGGACCTACACTCCAGGAGCGAGTAGAAGTAATTCTGGGAAACAAAGGACTGTTATTTGTTACAACTACAAGGGGGAAGGACACATGTCTAAACAGTGCACTAAACCAAAAAGGAAACGGGATGATTCATGGTTTAAGGATAAAGTGTTGCTGGTTCAAGCTCAAACAAATGGTCAAATTCTACATGAGGAAGAGCTAGCATTTTTTGTAGATCTAGAAATTGCAGAAGGTCAAGCAACACAGACCGTCATTACTCACAATGGTGCTTATCAAGCCGATGATTTGGATGATATGACTCTGATTGTGATGAACTCAACACTGTCAAAGTTGCCCTCATGGCAAATTTATCTCATTATGGTTCAGATGCTCTCGTTGAGGTACACAATCATGATAATGTGGATAACAATATAATTAATCAAGTTGTGCAGGCGATGCCGTCTTCTGAACAGTCGAATGTTGTGAACCATTCAGAGACTGAAATAACTAGTGATAGCAATATCATTCTCCTTCATTCTCAAATATGTGATGATCACAAACAGCAACTGTTTAGAATTCTAACTCATCTGCACAACAAGATGCACTGATATTATCTGTGATTGAACAACTGAAAACCCAAGTAGTTAATTGTACCAAGATAAATTTGGACAATAAAAGTGTCAATGATACTTTAACTGTTGAGCTTGAAAGATATAAGGAAACTGGTTAAAGGGTTTTGAAGAAGGACAAATGTGATTTAATGATAAATGATAATGTTTCAGATTTAAGTGCACAGTCTGTAGAGATTGATCGTTTAAACAAAACTTTTATGAAATTTAAAAGAAGAATCTTAATGCAAACAGGTTACTCGTCTTCAAAAATGATTTTAAGAAAGAGAATCGGGGGAACATTGATAGAGAGATTGCTTTAGAAAAGAGGATCAAACAGCTAAGATAATATTGTTTTTAAAAGAGATCAATCTGCAGCACAAATGTTCACATGTTGACGAAACCTCAGTTTTTCTATGATCATACCACTAAACAGCCTAGGTTTCAAAATCTTTTCTATCTGAGAAAGACTAGCAGTTGGAACCAAGCTTTTGCTGGTAATGTCATTAAGTATACTATTGCTATTGTGATTCCTGACTCCGAAGAGACCCTAATACTTGCTGAAGAGGAGTCGTTCAAAAATGCTTTTAAAACAAAAGTATCCTATGATGTTAGAAAAGAAAGTTAATACTACACAAGTCGATTCATGCTGATTCTTTAAAACATACTTTTCTCAAGATTTTGAACACGATTTGTTCCAACAAACGGAATTAATCCTAACTGAACAAGCCTTTTGGTCTCAGAATTCTATGAATTCTTTAGATCCCACTCTTTCTAGTAGACCTACCAAAGTTGAGGTTCCAAAATAACTCCCTAAAGTCAGCATAATTAATACGAGATTGAAGAAACTTAAATACCATCTTGCTGGTTTTGACGTGGTTGTCAAAGAAAACCATGGCCACAGCTATCACTGAGGGCTCGTGGGGTATCGAACATACAAAAGCGTGTTTGATTGGGGATGAAATAATTCCATTTGTAAAAGCTCTGAAGGACTTGTTCAACACATTCGATCAATATTTGATTGATGAACTTTCTGAAGTCCAAAATGTCTTTCATCAAATGGAACAGGCTGTGGAACAACATCGTTTAGAGTAAAAAACATTTGAAGTTAAAATGAATCAAGTTTTGAACGAAAATACGAACGACTTTGGAACAAGTCATTAACAAGATATTGTGACACATATTTTTGAATTCTTTTGAGGATAATGTTCTGTGATATGCTGAAAGTAAAAAGTGTCTCAAACTTGATGAGTGAGCTTCTTAATAAAAAAGGATTACTCATTGAAAAGAGACTTACGATAAATTGTTTCTGAAGTTTTACCATTCTGAAAAACATTGCATCTCTTTAGAAGTTGGCACTCAACATAATCACGGAAATTTTTCAAAGGTACAAATTCTGTTTTCAAATAAAGGCTCCAAGTTTTGATCAATATTTTGAATTTATTGAATTACATGCTCAGTCTATGAGAAAGACACAGTCATAAAAGAAGTTGAAAGAGAGATTAAATCTCTAAGTGTAAAAATAAATGAGGATAAGATTAAAAATGACTTAGAGGAGATTGAAACAATAAATATTGAATTGGATCATAGGGTGTCAAAGCTTATTGCTGAGAATGAGCATTTGAAACAGACCTATAAGCAACTTTATGACTCGATTAAACCAGCACGTATTCGATCAAAAGAACAATGTAATGATTTAATTAATCAAGTCAATCTAAAGTCTGTAAAAATCTTTGATTTAAATGCTAGTCTTCAAGAAAAAAGTTTTGGTAATTACTGATCTCAAGGATGAATTAAGCAAACTTAAAGGAAAAGCTTTAGCTAATAATGTTGTTTGCAAACACACTATTAATCCATAAATGCTTAAGATTGATGTGGGATATTTGAACCCTAGATTGTTGAACAATAGGTCAGCTCACTCCGATTACCTTAAGCACACTCAGGAAGAAGTTGTGATTCTTAGGGAAATAGTAGAACAAGGAAAATCATAAAATCCTCTAAATGAATCCTTAGACTCTACTTGTAAGTATACCAAACAAATTCAGGAGTTGCTTATAATAGTCGGACAAACTTGCCCTATCATCAACAATTTAGGTGATAAATTAGTGGCTATGAGCCCAAAGAACAAGGACAAAAGAGTTAGATTCACTGAGCCCGTCACATCCTCAGGAAACACAAACACAAAAACAGCTTCTTCATCAAACTTAGTTTCTAACAAACCTATGTTGTCTTCTATAGGAGTAAAAACGTCTACTAGTGCTAGCGGATCACAGCCTTCAGGCAATACAAAGAAAGATAAGATTCAGCGAACACCAAGTAGTACTCAGAAGAATAAAGTAGAAGGCCACCCTAGGACAGTTAAATCTAGTTTGAAAAATAAGAACAGTGTTGTTGAACCTAAAGGAATTGCAAATGTGCAGCATTCAAAGCTTAATGCGAATTCTAAACCTTTATGTGTTAAGTGTAATGGTTGCATGCTTTCTGATAATCATGATTTGTGTGTTCTTGATTTTATCAATGATGTGAATGCTCGTACTAAATCTAAATCTGTTAAGAAAAGTTCAAAGAGAAAAGTTTGGAAACCAACAGAAAAAGTGTTCACAAATATTGGATACACTTGGAGACCTACTGGTCGGACCTTCACTATAATAGGAAATGTGTGCCCTTTAACTAGGATAACCACAACTGCTGAAGTGCCCCTTAGGACACCAACTGCTTTAGAAAGTGATACACCTAAGCATGTGGTAACATTGGTTTACTCAAGAAAACCTAAGAAATCTAAAACTATGTTCCTGTTAGCAAACCTAAGAATAGTAAATCTTTATCTGCTAACAAAAAGGAACCCAGTAAATCTTGGGGATCCATAGTTTCTGATGTTCCATCTTCCTCTTTTGATGAATGTGGGTCGTCCAAATTGTTCTCTGGTATTTGGACTCCGGCTGCTCCAAGCATATGACCGGAGATTGCTCTCAATTCACCAATATCGTCAATAAATTTTTGGGTACTGTCAAATTCAGAAATGATCACGTGGCAAAGATATTGGGATATGGTGATTATGAGATTGGGAACATTACGATTTTAAGGGTTTACTACGTGGAAGGACTTGGACACAACTTATTCTCCGTTGGGCAATTCTGTGATTCGAACCTTGAAGTTGCTTTTCGTCAACACACCTGCTTCATTCGTAATCTAGAAGGTGTTGATCTATTAACTGGATCTCGAGGCAACAATCTGTATACTCTGTCTCTTGGAGATATGATGGCGTCCTCTCCTATATGTCTCTTGTCAAAGGCCTCAAAGACTAAGTCCTGGCTGTGGCACCGACGTCTATCTCATCTGAACTTTGGTGCAATCAACCATTTAGCTAGACACGATCTTGTTCGAGGTCTCCCTAAGCTAAAATTTGAAAAGGACCATCTGTGTTCTGCTTGTGCAATGGGAAAAAGTAACAAGAAACCCCACAAACCTAAATCTAAAGACACCAACCAAGAAAAACTCTATCTCTTGCACATGGATCTTTGTGGACCAATGCGTGTCGCAAGTGTTAATGGAAAGAAGTACATCCTTGTCATTGTCGATGATTACTCTCGATTTACATGGGTAAAATGCTTAAGGTCAAAAGATGAAGCTCCAAATTTCATAATCAAGTTTCTCAAGATTATCCAAGTGCAGCTTAAAGTACATGTCCGAAGAATCAGAACAGATAATGGAACTGAATTTGTTAATCAGACTTTGCGTGAATATTATGAGAAGGTTGGCATCTCTCATGAAACATTTGTTGCTCGCTCTCCACAGCAAAATGGTGTCGCTGAAAGACGTAATCGTACGCTAATTGAAGCTGCCTGCACAATGTTGATTTATGCAAAAGCTTCGTTATTCTTATGGGCAGAAGCAGTTGCTACCGCATGTTACACCCAAAATTGTTCCATCATACGTCTTCGTCACGGAAAAATACCATATGAGCTTTTACATGACAAACTTCTCGATTTATCATTTTCCATGTATTTGGTGCACTCTGTTATCCGACAAATGATAGTGAGAACTTGGGCAAGTTACAACCGAATGCTGATATTGGTATTTTCATTGGCTATGCACCCACAAAGAAAGTACTTCGAATTTACAACCGATATACCAGACGAATCATCAAAACAATTCATGTAGATTTTGATGAGCTGACAGCGATGGCTTCTGAACACAGCAGTTTAGGACCCGCACTTCATGAAATGACTCCTGCAACAATCAGTTCAGGACTCGTGTCAAACCCTCCTCCTTCAACACCGTTTGTACCACCTTCAAGAACTGATTGGGATATTTTGTTTTAATCGCTGTTTGATGAATTACTCACTCCTCCACCTAGTGTTGATCACCCAACCCCTGAAGTCATTACTCTAATTGCTGAAGTAGTTGCTCCAGAACCCGCTGCATCAACCGATTCACCTTCCTCGACAACTATTGACCAAGATGAACCATCACCTAGTAACTCTCAAACAACCCCCGAAACTCAATCTCCTATCATTCCTAACGATGTTGAAGAAGACAATCATGACTTAGATGTTGCACACATGAATAACGATCCGTTCTTTGGTATTCCAATTCCAGAAAACCATTCTGAAGCATCTTCTTCTTTGGATGTTATTCCTACTGTTGTGCATACTACTACTCCTAACTCAGAACACGTTACCAAATGGACCAAGGATCATCCTTTAGACAACATCATCGGTGAACTCGAAAGACCTGTTTCCACAAGACTCCAACTTCATGAACAAGCCTTATTTTGTTACTACGATGCCTTTCTCACAT
The DNA here is from genome assembly GCA_026074375.1 of Tanacetum coccineum. Classification (NCBI taxonomy): domain Eukaryota; kingdom Viridiplantae; phylum Streptophyta; class Magnoliopsida; order Asterales; family Asteraceae; genus Tanacetum; species Tanacetum coccineum. The sequence goes on from BQNB010010858.1 coordinate 53,745, forward strand.
CAGTTGAACCAAAGACTTATAAAGACGCATTAACTTAATCATGTTGGATTGAAGCAATGCAAGAGGAGCTGAATGAATTTGAACGTCTTAAAGTCTGAGAACTCGTTCCTCATCTAGATAAAGTAATGGTTATTACTTTAAAATGGATCTACAAGGTGAAACTTGATGAATTAGGAGGAACACTAAAGAACAAGGCTCGTTTGGTTGCTCGTGGTTACCGTCAAGAAGAGGGAATTGATTTTGAGGAATCCTTTGCTCTAGTGGCTAGACTTGATGCTATACGAATTTTCATCGCATATGCTGCTCACATGAATATGATCGTCTACCAATGGATGTTAAGACGGCATTTTTGAACGGCATTCTACGCGAAGAAGTTTATGTCAGCCAACCGGACGGGTTTATGGATCAAGACAATCCGAATCATGTGTATAAGCTTAAGAAGGCTCTCTATGGGTTAAAACAAGCTCCTCGCGCGTGGTATGATCTATTATCGAAGTTTCTACTCCCTCAGGAATTCTCTAAAGGAACCGTGGATCCCACATTGTTCATTAGAAGACAAGACAAAGATATTCTCCTGGTATAAATTTATGTTGATGATATTATCTTTGCGTCTACTATACCTGAACTATGTGATCAATTTTCAAGAATAATGTGTTCTAAGTTTAAGATGTCGATGATGGGCAAAATATCATTTTTTCTAGGACTACAGATTTTATAAAGTCCCAGAGGCATCTTTATAAACCAGTCTAAATATGCTCTAGAATCTTTGAAAAAATATGGTATGGAATCTAGTGACCCCGTGGATACTTCCATGGTGGAGAAATCCAAACCGGATGAATATACACAAGGGAAAGCCGTAGATCCTACACACTATCGTGGAATGATTGGCACCCTTATGTATCTTACAGCCAGTAGACCAGACCTAACATTTGCTGTATGCATGTGTGCCTGGTATCAGGCAAAGCCTACCGAAAAGTACCACCATGCTGTAAAAAGGATCTTTAAATACCTATGAGGATCCGTTAATAGGGGACTCTGGTATCCAAAGGATATCGCAGACGCTGATTATGCGGGTTGCCAAGATACTAGATGAAGTACATCTGGATGTATGCAATTATTGGGAGACAGACTTGTTAGTTGGTCATTAAAAAGGCAGAAAAGCGTTGCGATATCCAGTACGGAAGCTGAATATATAGCCTTGTCTGAATGTTGTGCTCAAGTCCTCTGGATGAGATCATAGCTAACCGACTATGGCCTTGGATTCAATAAAATTCCAATGTACTGTGATAATAAAAGCGCTATTTCCTTATGCTGCAACAACGTTTAACATTCTCGATCCAAACATATTGACATCAGATTCCACTTCATCAAAGAGCAAGTTGAGAATGGAGTAGTAGAGCTTTACTTTGTCAATACGGAGTATCAGCCGGCGGACATCTTCACTAAAGCACTTGGCAAAGAAAGAACTAAATTTCTGATCAACAAGCTGGGAATGCAGAGTTTTACGTCAGAAACTCTGAAATAATTGGTAGATAAAGCTGAAGAATAGTGGTGGTACCTATTCAAATATCCTGTATAATATGTAAATATAGTATAAACCATAAAAAACCAAAAATATTTTTCATTCTCAGAAATTTTTTATAAAAACAAAATACAAAAATATAAAATATATAAAACCAAAGAAAAAAAATTAAAAAATGAGAAAAATTGTGAAAAACTACAACACGTGATAGGTTCTTTGATCGTTTAAGCTCGAGGTTGTTTAGACTTCATCTAGGATAATATAGTAACAATGATATAAATTGCACGGCAGAATAATAAATATAAATCAAAGTTACTTCAAGGTTTTTCTTTATTAGTCAACACAGCCCCAAATACTATTTGATCAGAATAGATCACAAAACGCAATGAGCAAAACACAACCTTGAGACAAAACGCAAGCTGTCCTTGGCAAAACGCAATGAGTAAAACGCAACCTTGAGACAAAACGCAATGAACAAAATGCAAGATCTTCTAGGCAAAATGCAAGATTTGTTGCGATTTGGGCAGCATAACGTTAAGATTTACTTTGATAAAGGGTCTTTAGTAAGCAAAACGCAATGACCAAAACGCAATAAGAGCAAAACGCAATGACCAAAACGCAGTGAGAGCAAAATGCAATGACCAAAACGCAATGAAAGCAAAATGCAATGACCAAAACACAATGAAAGCAAAACGCAATGACCAAAACGCAGTGAGAGCAAAACGCAATGACCAAAACGTAATGAAGAACACCCTTTCAGTTAGATAAAACGCAGCCAAGAAAAAATCTTCAAACTTTCTTGAAAGCTACGAAATGATGTTAAAACCACCTAGTAATGATGCAAGGGATAGATCTAAGCCCGAAAGTACAAATCTTTAATACTTTTAACCACAAATAAAGATCAAATCTTGATTTTTCTTGCTATTTTTTTTGAACAAAAAAACAAAAACAACCCACGAATTTTGATGATTTTTAACCATAAATCAAACACGAATCCACCCTTGAAGCTCTGATACCAATTGTAGGATCCCTTTAACACATACACTTTATATCATACACGGATCTAGATCAAGAAATATAGAAAAAGAGTGAGATGATTTCCTAGAGAGAGAAAGAAGAGAGAGAGAGAGTGAGATGGGAGAGAAAATAGAAAAGTGAAATGTTTATTATGAAATCAACTAACTTTTCCTAGGTGGAAAAGTTACTTATATACCCCGACACATTAAGTGACGTTCGGGATATTTGACTAGGACCCGGGCTCGGGTTTTGCTTGGGATTAAACCTGAAACATATACAATATTAGATTAACTATCGAGCCTGATTCCCGATACTTTCCTATAACAACATTAACTAATTGATTGACTGAGACTAAAATACATAATGGACGAACTTCATGTTCGACTCAATATTTTGAGGCTAACAATAAGTTATCATTCATTATTCATCAGAGTTTTTACAAAATAGAGGTCCCAAAATACATTTCAAAAACATAAAGTTGAATGATAACAGGTTTGGACGTCCTCATGTCCAATGCCACTCCGTGCTATAAGAAGCTCAGTTACCTGAGATAAACATGCTTAAAAGGGTCAACCCAACGGTTGAGTGAAATTCACAGTGTTTGAATTTATAATGATTGAATACAAGTTCAATAGTGGGTTACGTTATTATACACCCACAGTTTGTAATAATTGTATTGCATTTACAATTATCATAGAAAAGAGCATGAACATGTGGTAATGAATCGACTATGGTTGATTAGGATACTGTCACCACCATTTTAACCTGCAGGTTTTACGTTAGTGATAATCAAGAAAATTGATTTGAAAATCAATCGACGTATCTTCTTGTAAAAAGGTTTTGTAAAAACATCAGGAGTTCTTAAGCTTTTATCAAAATTCATCATCGTCAATTCATTTACTGACCTATCGATATCAGTGAGTCACAAGTTTGATTCATATGGAATCTCGCAAGTCACCTACCAAGAGCTTGTTTGATGCTGGCTCAAGTAGGATTTCCATCTTCATTGTGAATACATAAGTATCACTCGGATGTTTTTGGCAAATATCACAAGGGATTTGCGTAGGTCTCTTGTTAAAAGCTTGTGAACTAATGATGTTCAACAGTGTTTGAAATGGAATGTGTACCTAACAAGATTTAGATTGTTCTTGCTCTAGACTCGATTATTGCATTTTGGTTTTAGTACACGGATGGCTATGAGCAGACTGCCACTATTTTCAATTATCAACAATCTCGGAGAGAGATGTAATAGGTACGTGTGTATCTTCGTGACAAATAAGACAAGTTTCTGTTGCGAGAATCCCGAATGGCTGGGAAGGGTTGTGCATTGCATCACTGGGTCCATGATGTCGTTTTCAGTGTCAGCAATCAACTAGTGATTCTGACAGCATATGATTAACGGTTTTCTGCTTAAGTTATGTGATGGGCTTTTTTGTTTAACATTTATCCATACATTTCTTTTTCATTTTCAACCGCCTTCAAGCTTAAGGACGTCATTACTACACCTTGTTGTGATTGTTCCAGGTTAGCTCAATCTTGTCGGCATTAATCCCCTATACATTTATCTCTAATAATATCCAAAGGGACTGCTATTTCTAACTTTGGATTTCTCTTGGGTAGATCCTCCGGTTCCTGGTTGGATCATAGGATTGACTTCCTAACCTAACCACCTTATGACTTCAGAATCGTCGGAAATTGAGATTGTTGTTGGGTATAAGAATAGAACCATAAAACTATTTTCTTACTTTTCAGCATTGAGTCAAATAGTCATATTTTAATTACATTTTCTCCCCTTATTTTAAATAATAAACACTTAGTTTTTGAAATACCTTGTGATTAAAATATGTCTTGAAAATTCTGTGGGGAGAAAATATGATCAGCATGAATGGTTTGGAACATTTTGATAATGTTTTGAATACATAAGAATTGTCGTTGTTGATGTATCCAAGAACATTAAAACTTTGTTTTTTGAAAAAATCCCCCTCAAAAATAGGACCAATTAAAAAATTGTTGTCTTTTGAAAACATTGGGAGGGTTGGAGTGTTGAACACACAATTTTGAAAGATTTGAATTGTATCGAGAAAATATTGAAAAATTGTTGTTCAATTTTTTGAAAAACAAATGTTAGAGACTTTCTCTTCTAACGCTAAGGGTTTGAAGCGCACTGATACGTTACACTATCTTTTTCTTTAGCTAAAAAACATTGAATGTCTTGTAAGAACAGCTCAAGACCGAGAAACGTTAATTTTATCGGTGTGGGTTAAGTTATAAACCCTTCCTTTATTTGAAGTCCGGGTTTTATGCACTGATTATGCACATAAGTCCATCTAGAAAAATTAGAAATGACATGTTTTGAAACTTTTGAACTCTTGCTCGAACTTCATTTACACACCCGTGTCAATGTTAATCGACATTTCTAATCACGTAAATGTTATCGATTCCAAGAGACATGTCGAGAAGATTCTTTTTGGAAATTTTTTTTTTTCTGATTTTGTAATATTCTTTTGAAGTTTTATATTTTGTATTTTTGCTTTTCTTCAAAAATACTTTACATGGTGATGTTTGATGTTATATCCAAGCAGTCTCAGTGACAGAACATCCAAGATAGCTAGGGGGGGGGGTGTGAGTCAAAATCTCATAACCAATCCTTCTGACATGATACTTAAAACAGACTCAGGAGGGCGTTCGTTAAACAAGTTAACTAATTGGTATTCAGTTCTGACAATATATAATTCAATTATACCATTTTCAACCTGTTCCTTTATGAAATGATACCGAGTATGGATGTGCTTTATTCACGAATGTTGCACGGGGTTGCATGATATTGCTATGGCTGATTGAGAGTCGCAGTACAACGGTATTTTGTTCTAGTTGAAGCCATAATCTTGAAGCTGTGTCCTCATCCACATTACTTGAGCACAACTTGCAGATAACGCCACGTACTCTGCCTCTGCTGAAGACATTGCAGTGCAATTTTGTTTCTTTGACATCCAACTTACTAGCTCTGATACCAATTGTAGGATCCCTTTAACACATACACTTCATATCATACACGGATCTAGATCAAAAAATATAGAAAGAGAGTGAGATGATTCTCAGAGAGAGAATAACGAGAGATGAGAGTGAGAAGGAGAGAAAATAGTAAAGTGAAATGTTTATTATGAATTCAACTTTACTTTTCCTGGTGGAAAGTTCTTTATATACCTCGGACACATTAAGGTGGACGTTCAGGATATTTGACTAGACCCGAGGGCTGGGTTTTGTTAGGATTAAACCCGTAAAATATACAATACTAGATTAATATCGAGCCCGAATTCCGATACATTTCTATTTCAACTGTTAAACTAATTGATTGACCGAGACTTAAATACATAATGAACGAACTTCATGTTCGACTTAATATTTTGAGGCTAACAGATCAGTTACTCTAAGTAGTAACAGGGATCAAAGATCATTGAGGCTAAACTCTAGACGTCTACACTTAAATATACAAATTGTACACACACACTTTTGTATCTAGTCGACTCTCATTATGATGAACCACACTCTTTTATGAATGATTTTCTAAAACAATATGCCTGGACCTCCTTTTTTGAATACAGGAGTCAAGTTTACATGGAAAACTATTAAAAGGATAATATGAAGTAATCAATTAAATATTCATCTTTATCTCTTCATCTTTATCTCTTTTTGACCAAATCTTTATTTTCTTCTATATCTTGTATAATCCCACAATGATGACTTTGGTCCTTTTGTTTCCATCTTGTTTCATTTGTTTTGTCTTATTAACTCAAATATAATCCCTAACAATCTTCCCTTAGTTGATTGACAAAACCAAATATGCATGGAGCTTCCCCTGAGTTAATATACGATATGAAAAACTAACCCTTAAGTCTACCAGATCTACAAGTTACAAATCATCAAATCTTCTTCCCCTTTTTGTCATCATCAAATAGGGGACTAAAGTATGCAACTTTGATCTTCACAACCACAAACCATTATCACACTTCTAATCTAGGCATCCAACAACTCAAATTACTCTCCATGACGCGCCTTTAAGATAAATGAACTTGAGCAGTAGAAACTTAAACTAGCAGTAGTAACAAAGGCTAGTAGTAGTAAAAACCTTCACCTTGATGTAGCATATAAATGGTTAAACATTTTAACAATAAGCTTCCCCTGAAACCCATATGTTAACCATCTCTTGAATCTTTAAATTCTGTAGGCTCTATGTAATGATTACTGATGAAGAAAACTAAGTATAACGAACCTGATGTAGAAGTAGAATAACCCAAACTTGTGTCTTATGTCTTGTACTATCCACGTGACTTTGAACGTATACCCAAAACCAATGTATAAGGAGACCGCAATCTCTTGACAATTATCCTCATCTTCTATGAGACACCAGACCAAAGTGATAGCAAATGTGAGCATTGAGCACCATAAGAAAAATCGCACACCTTTGCTAGATTTGTCAAGTCTTTGTCACACCGTTGTAAGCACGAACAAGTTACCTCCTGCTAAAAGGTATGATAAAACACAAACCCAAATAATTCTACTTCACCGTCAAATAAATGATAAATAACCTTCTTCGTAACCACATCTTCAAAAGATCCAAAAATACAAGCCTTTTAATCTTTTAAGAACATTTAAACCAAAATTTACCTTCTGTGTGTGTTGTCCGATATCTTTCAAACCATGTACTTTCCGATATCTATTAAAGCTGGCAGTTGTAATATATTCGAGCAGCACTAACTTAAAACTGTTTTACTTCTTTAACAGTTCTAATAATTAAAGCAATAGTAATATACTCGAATTCCAAACGATAGGCAGGTTTATCCATAACGAACACATCACTAACCTTTTTAGCCAAGCAATAGTACCTTAATAAAATCTTTGATAGTGCAAACAAACATGACGAGCAACACTAGTTGTTGGGCACCACTAATGTGTAAAATGCAGGCATAAAACTATACGATAAAGCAACATTAACCAATATCAACAAGCAGCATTACAGTTTAACACTACGCAGCTTAAATCCAAAGCGGGCATATACTAAGTGCACATGAGCAGCACTAATAATTATACGAAGGCGTATAAACTTAGAACTTTGGACTTACTATGTTTTGCAGCCTAATTTACGAGCACAAGCCAGATCAGTCCTAGTACCAAGTCAAATCATATGATTTAATTATGGGAACAAGTAAACCAATCCCTAAACAATAGGGTTTTCAAACCATAAGATATCTCATTCCAAATATACGCACTCCATACCTCATAACTGCTTCCATAAAACGCGTATCACATTCCTTCTCTGTACATGGTTGTGACAATCTGTTTATTCCATGACCATTCTCATTCACATTCAAACCAACCTGCTGAAGTAACGAATAATCCAGTTCCTCCAATATCCATCTTCACTATAGTATCACTACATGTTTTGGATACCTTCAAATTCTGCTATCAAAACGAACAAGAAGAACTCTAGTAACCTGTGAGGTGAATCTGCTTACCTCAATTTTCCATGTTAGGGTTTCTCAAAATCCTAACTAATATATATGATCACGATCATATCACCAGGTTTGACCCAAAATGTTCAACCTTATTCTTTAGAATCTTGGGTTCTGCTGTTCCTATCAGAAGGTTCATCATGGTGTCTTTTCCTTTTTCTCAATCTCTCATCATCAGGTTTTATGACCATGACAATTATCATTTAACCAAAACGTGCGACCGAGGACACATGTTGTCGTTGATACAAATATCCAAAATAGAAAATCTTTATATATCTACTTGTGAAGTATACAACTTTAATAGGGTTTTGTTCAACAAAATTCACGATCATCAGATTACAAAGATTCAACAATACACACAAGCTTTAGGGTTTTTATTAGCACTAATCGTGACCCATAGATTATAAAAACCGAAACCCTAAAAGAAAAACAAACCTTTGTATCTTGTAACTGAATACCATGCTTTTCCTTTACCGAATTAAGGTTTGCTCAAAAACCCTAGTTTACCGAATTTCCTAATCACCGAATTAGCTTTTCACTAAAAATCATAAATTCGACACCCTTTATTTTCTTCAAAACAAAAACCTTGTAAAACCCTAGATCAAGAGCCACGAGGCTCGGATACCAATTATGAAAACCTACAACACGTGATAAGTTCTATGATCATTTAAGCTCGAGGTTGTTTAGTCCTCATCTAGGATAATATAGTAACAATGATATAAATTGCACAGCGGAAATAATAAACACAAATAAAAGTTCCTTCAAGGTTTTTCTTTATTAATCAACACAGCCCCAAATACTATTTGATTAGAAAAGATCGGTTATTCTAAGTAGTAACAAGGATCAAAGATCCTTAAGGCTAAACTTTAAACGTCTACACTAATTATACAAACGTGTACACACACACTTTTGTATCTAGTCGACTCTCATATGATGAACACACACTTTTCTGAATGCTTAAAACAATATGCCTGGACCCCCTTTTATAGCATAAGGAGTCAAGGCTTTACATGGAAACTATTAAAAGATATTAATGAGTAAATCAATTAAATATTTATCTTTATCTCTTTTTGACCAAATCTTTATTTTCTTCTACATCTTGTATAATTGCACAATGACGACTTTGGTCCTTTTGTTTCCATCTTGTTTTATTCGTGTTTTGTCTTATCAACTCAAATATAATCCCCAACAAAAATATAAAAAGAAGTAATAATGGCATGTCTTCTGAAAATCGATAACATTTACGGTCTTAGAAATGTCATTCAATAATGATACGAGGCTTTAAATGAATTTCGAGCAGAAGTTCCAAATGTTTTCAAAACATGCAAAAAATGGCTTACTATTATTTCAGATAGCAACCCGGTCATCATCTTAAAGGCAAGTATTCCGTCAAAAAGGAAACTTGACCTCTCAACGAGAATTTATTCTCGGGCATGGTCTACTTTATGACCATGCAAAGGCTTATGTTTACTTTGCAACACAACCCGTGCTTTCTGTATACCATGAGTGTACGTGTCAGTGCGCTTATGTGTCAAAATAAGAGAAATATTATTTTTATTGGTAAAAAGTTGTCTTCATAATGAATCAGTGTTTTCAGTAATCACAAAAAGATTTTTAAAGACAATTCGACCACTCAAACAATGACAACAACTCTTTAAATAGAAAACGGGTCACTATTTGAGGGGGAGAAAGCGTCATCTAATAATCTTTTCAAACGGTCTTTCAAAATAAGTTACGAAATAAACGGATAAAGTTTCTAATAATGACGGATAACAATTTCAAGGGGTGTTAATTTATATTAACTACAAGAACTTTAGATGTCATTTGTTTCAAACTTTAGGGACTTATTTTCACTTTGAAACTTAGTGAATTCATGCTTTAAACTACATTCGATCAATATTGCCAACACCTCATAGTTTGTAAAAGACTTAGGAATGCTTGGAAATACTTTCATAGTTTTAAAAACCTTAAATTTGATTCTCACAGACTAGATTTAAGCGTATTAGTTCTTTAAACACGATCTCGAGTGAGGTATCGAAACCAGCAAGGGGGAAGGAATAGATATACAAGAAAGATAATGAGTACACGTGATAGAATTCATACCCTATTCTCATTTTAGGTCATTCCGGGAAGATAAATGTCATAACCGCAGAGAAAATCAGTGTTTAACTTGTTACTTTCGGGTGCACTATTTCAACTACACGGGGGTAGAGATATCTTGTGATTTCAAGTATGCATCATTTAAGATACTAGGGGAAAGTGTTGTAAGAAGATTTATTCTAAGCGTGAGAAGATTGGTTAGTGATTCAATAAAGGCTTCCTCAAACGGTTAATCACTAAGCTTATTATTAAAAGGGTAGAATTGTTTAATGAAAGAGGTACACATAGGTATGATGATTCCTTTAAATAGTCAGTATCCCACAGGAAGAAATGTCTACATTTGAGACTTAGTTGACTTAGGTGTTATCATTTCAACTACTTAGAGGGAATAATTGTGACATCCGGGACTTAGTTGACTTTGGTGTTACAATTTATATCATCACTATCATGTAAGGAGAAATACGGACATCCAGGACTTAATTGACTTTTGTGTTGCAGTTTTGAGTTATTTATGTACTTTGGATATCTGGGCTTTATACATTAAGATTGCTTGATTCGGCTTGCAAGAAAGTTCTGAATCTACTCAAGAAAGGATTGCTGGTTTAGGGGGAAGCTAAGACAACATCAACACCAACATCACCAACCACACAAGCTCAAGTTACATATGTATCTGAATCTGTTTCATACTTAAAGTTTGAAGCAAAGACTCTCGTAACTTGGAAAGAAAGTTGAAGCAATACTGAAGAGTGCTTGGACAGAGAAATATCAGATTGACAACTTCTTGAAAGAAAGAAGGTTAATGAGGAGCTTAGAAATTTCGTTGGTGGGAGATTGTACGAAGGAGACCTACGGCTGCGATAAAAGAACCATATGAATCTATCATATGATGTTCTCATCATTCAGGTCAAAATCAGGTCAAAATCTTCGAATATAATAAACCGTGAATATTTACATAAGTAGTAAAAGACTTAAGGCTTTGTATGTTCGAGTATGAAGATTTTTTCAAGAAATTTTTCAACAAAGATCAAATCTTTCAACAATTTCGTACGTGATCACTATACATACCCCATAATTTTGAGGGAAGTATTAAAATGTTTCCTATAAAGTATATTCGTAGACATTTGTTCCCCGTGACTGTTTAATCAATTGATATCCAAATTATCAAAAGATTAGACATTTTAGATAAGGGGAGAAAATGTGATTAAACCTGAATCTAAACGAGTATCGAAATGGTGATCATATAAATACACTCAATACACTCTACACTTTAGCATGTACTACGATATCGATGCCACAAGTTAAGGGGAGCTTTTAGTGATAATGAAAAACTCTCAAAGTGTAAAACTTCTTTGATAATTATATCAAACACTTTTGATTGAATTCTTAATGGTTTATGAAGGATTGTGATGGAATACCAAAAGACCGGCCATGTCTTAAATTTATGGAGATATAAGTTGGAATAGGCATAGGTATTCGGTTTTTCAAATCCCATATCCAGCAAGAACCGAGGGAATCTACCCAGGGATATCCACTAGTTAGTGTAGAAGTCCTTATGTATGATAACAAAAAGAGAAAAAGTGAGAAAATGGGAAATAAATGCCGACTGAGAGATGGAGCTAACACTGAACAAACCAATAAGTTTAGTTATGAAGTCTTGGTAAGCATTTGAAGATTGAAGAATGGAAAAGAAATGTAAAGGATAAAAGTGTGTAAAGAAAGAATCCTTCATACCTTATGCAGAAACCATGTCAATACATAAACTTCGGAAACACTAATGTTTGTCTCGACATTGAAACTGTCATGGACCCAGTGACGCTAATGCACAACCCTCCTATGCCACTCAAAGGTCTCTCAAAGACTCATGTTTTCATTTTCTCACATGGAGATTACATCATTTCTATCGACTTTCTCACTCCAAGTTAGTTGATATTGAAAAGGTGGCCCGTCTGCTAATCCCGCCTCCAATCACTTAAATCAAAAGTGTCCTATTTAGTCTAGAGCCAAAAGAGATCATCCATAAATCACATTAGAGACACTTGTCAAATTCTGCTATGCTAATTCACACAATGTGAATTACAAGATATATAGTAAGAGTCCTACGCAATATCCTTGTGATTTAGCAGAACATTAGAGTGAATTCAATTCACAAAGAAATGAAATCCTGCTTGAGCAACAACAAACAACTCGATGGTGGTGATTTGTGCGATTCTATAACGAAACAAGACTTGTAACAACTGGGAAAGAAACGATGTGGCGATCTATAAGAATCAAATTTGTTCCAGGAAAAGAATTGACGATTGATGATGAATTTTTGAAATGTTAACACTACTTTATGGTGTTCACAAAACCACTTTAGAAAGTGACACGTTGATTGATTTTCCAAAATCAATTTCTATTATCAATCGATGATAAAGTAACTCGTTGGTATCACTCTTATCGTGTCGTCTGCATTGAGATGTTCCGATAATGATACATGCTGAGTTTGATGAATCTAATATACATGAGTTAGAGATTCTATACTTCAGCTGGAAATCCTGTCAAGGAGATTCTTCTTAAATTAAATCTACCTGATCACAGGTCAATCCTCACGGATTCGAAGGTTACTCCAACCAAACACGAGCGAATGACAAAGCCATATTCGTCCCCCCTCTTTATTGCTAACTGTTTAAATGCAGGATATGTAAAGATGGCGGTGAACGTACCTGATTCCAGCTGACTCACAAGATTCATAACCACATGCTCATACCCGACCAACAAACATAAAGACATCATGATAAGCTCAAGTACAGGTTTCTAGACTTTTTGCTACTCTGATATGTACGTCTTTCTTGAAAGTGCGAGAGTTATTAAAGTCAAAAGAAATTCTAAAGAAGTTTTTGTCACTCTGGATATATGAACGTCTTGCTCAAGTGATGAAGTGTTATTGGGTGTAACGTCCCGATCAAGAAAGATTGCATTATTAACAGCTTTTACCAAGATTAACGTAATAAAGAAAGGTTCTAATGAGCATGTCGGTCCAGAAGTCACAAGTTCACAAGATGGAAAAGTTTACAAGATGGAGAAATGAGATTATGCTTGGTTGATGATCTCAAGTGGTGGGTCTACTTCTACGAATGGTTCTCTGTATTGATCTGATGTCTCGGGATTTATAGATGGCATCGTATAGATTATTGATGTGTTTCAAAAGCTTTAAATTTATAAGCTTGAAAATACCAGACAATTATATAGAAACACACGGGTAAAAGTATAACCCATGTATGCAGTATAATCTTTTTAGGTAAGACCAGGTCGTCCACAGGTATTAGAGTAGTGTTCGAATAATCAGAAAGAAAATAGACTTTAACAATTTTGAAAATATCTTTAGTTTTATCAATGATAATAAAGATGACTACTCGGCTGGTTAAGAATAATTTATAAGTGTTGGAAATGATTTGACCTTGAAGATGGGACATTAATTTATAAAAATGATTTCTCGTCAGAAAAAGTTTTTACGAATTAATTTGACTTACTTAAGACTTATATTTAGTTAACTAGACCAAATGTGTCACTCAATTAATCTAGTTATTATTATATCAAAACTTATTTTGGTTATCAATTTACGAAAGTGGATTTCTCAGCACAGACGTTAAAAACCATAGACAAATCTTTAAAACCACATAGATCATAATGGATCTTTCGACCTATACCGATATGATTATATAATCTAAGTTGATAAGCAAAAAAATAGATAAGATAAGATATAACAGGTTTGCAACATAAGCTTAAGATTAAAACGATCAAGATCATACCAAACACTTAATCATTATCGTAACTTCACCGAGTAGTCATGAGAGATTTAGCCTCTCATGGCTAAGGAGTTCATAACAAAAGCACACTTTACATAAACTTCCATTATTTCAACAACTAGGTAAGAAAACTTCTTCGTTCTTGATCGTTTGATCTTTTTCTTCAAAGAAAAAGGTGTTTCTTGGTGTTTTGGTGAAAGGAGGGAGAGTGTGTGTGTGTAAAATAGGATAGAATGTGAGGGATGATTGTGTAGAAGGATGCAAATTCGTCCTTAATTTATAGGAAAGATTGGGTGCAAAGTGCGACGAATTTAGGAAAAAGTGCGACGAACTTTGGGAGTTAATGCAATTACATTTAATGACTTTTACTGGAAGTGCGGCGCACATGCACATAAGTGTGGCGGTTTTGAGGAGTTAATGCAGGTGCATTTATTAGACTTTAATTCTTCAAACTTTAGGAGAATGTGTGGCGCACAATATTATAAGTGCGGCGGTTTTGGGTTTCAGGGGAAAGTGCGGCGCACAATGTAGCAAGTGCGGCGGACTTCTTGAACTTTGGCTAGAAATCTTTTCTTTTCTTGTATTCGTCTCCCAAAGTGTATAGATTCATGAGCTTGGGTCTCTAGAGTCTTCAAGTGAACCTATAAGCAATTCAAGCTTAATTAAGTACCAAAAGTTCACGAGAAATGATAGAATAAACATAAATAACGCCATAGAAACATGTATAATTTGGGCGTTATCAAATCCCTCCACACTTAGCTTATTGCTTGCCCTCAAGCAATGGAAGCGAAAATAAATAAATAAAATCATTTGTCGTGACGTGGAGAAAATTTGGATTTTTAAGAGAGTTTGCATATTAGATAACTTTTTAGGCATAGACATATAACATAGCACCTCACATAGGGATAGTGTTTGATTTGAAATTCACTCAGCCACTCAGATATGGTTTAAATATGTTTTTTGTGAAGAACACTCATTTTGCACAGACATAATCTAGACAGCTACCATAGGTTTGTACTTAACACATAAACCTGACCGAAGGGTGGAACTTGGGTACTAGAGAGGATTCAATCTTCATGCGCCGAACATAAGCCTTTATTTCTTTTGAACTATTATGACTCATATAGAACTTTTTTTTTTGGTTTGCAACTAAGGCTTAGCACAGGACTTTCTTCATTCAACTTTCAGATATTTCAGCAACATAGCATTAAAAGGAGCGCTTGCGAGAATAAGAACTTTGCGAGATACATTTCATGTGATAGGCTTCGGTCTAGTAAATGATGATTAAGCACAAGTTCTAGAGCTTCTAAATTACCGGCTCTCTCAAATATAATTTTCAACCAATACCAATGTTCCAGAAAAGGTGACAAAGACCATACGTACACATCCGTAACGACGGAATAGACACATATGACTGCAATCAAACCTTAACTCGAACAAGCTAAAGGCATCAATTATCTTAGGTACCAAAGGTGGATACCTAAATATTTTTAAGGCTTAGATTTCTCACAATTTAGTGGACTGGGGTGTGCTAGCTATAATGTCAATCCGGTTGGATTTGCCTTACTAAGAGCATTTTTTAATTTCAAAACATATAATAAAATATTAGTTAGAAAATTTTTAATAGAGCAAACATAGAGGAATATGATTAATTTTTCCTATTTGGCTCCCCTCCACACTTAAGTTGAACATTGCCCTCAATGTGATAACTGATAATAGAGATAAAATAGGGAAAATTAAAGGAAAACGGTACTTCCCGGGGCATAGAGAAATGCATAGCTGTAAGCTAATCTTGAGCATACGTCGTAATTTTCCACATCTTTTAAGCTAGAGTACCTGCTTAAGAGTAAACAAAAGCACACAAAGAGAAAATATTTTTGTTGATTTTTTTAGATAAAAGATATTAGTAGAGGAATGGAGGAGGAACTCCTCCACACTTAAGTGAAAGCACGGGTTGCCTCCCGAGAAGCGCTTAATTTTTAAGAGAGTCGTTAGCTAGACTCGTATTTCGGGGGTCATTTGTTTGGGAAAAAGGGAGTGACTGTTTCCCTTGGGTCATTATCTTCTTCGTGATATAGTTTGAGTCGGTGACCATTGACTATGAACGTCTTTCCATCTTTTCCATAAAGTTCAACATATCCGGATGGATATTGATGTTTCACTACATAAGGTCCCAACCATCGAGATCTAAGTTTCGGTTGTTTGAATTTATACTTTGAGTGAAAAAGCAGAACCTTGTTTCCATGTTTGAATTCTTTTTTCATTCTTAGTTTTCTATCATGCCAAACTTTGGTTCTTACCTTGTACAGTTGAGAGTTCTCACAAGCTTGGTGTTTAAGTTCATCTAATTCATGTAACTAAAACATTTGTTTTTCACCAGCAGCGATGAGATCAAGATTGCAATTCTTAAGTGCCCAGTATGTACGGTGTTTAATTTCAAATGGTAAATGGCAGTTCTTTCCATATATGAGTTTGTACGGTGTTGTTCTGGTTGGTGTTTTGTAAGCAGTGTGAAAAGCCCACAGAGCGTCATCAAGTTTTCTTGACAAATAGCAGGATTGTCTTTAACAGTCTTTTCAATAATTCTTTTGAGGGATCTATTTGTGTTTTCAACTTGACCACTTGTTTGAGGGTGGTATGATGTAGAGAAATGGTGACTAACTTCATATATCTTCATAGTCTTTTCCATTATCTTGTTACAGAAGTGAGTACCTCGGTCGCTTATTAGAGCTTTGGGCATTCCAAAATGGCAGAATAGTTTCTTTAAGAAAGTAATAAAAACTCGGGCATCATTGGTTGGTAAAGCTTGAGCTTCGGCCCATTTAGATACGTAATCGACAGTGACAAGAATGTATTCAAACTTATGTGATTTTGGGAATGGTCCCATAAAGTCAATACCCTATACATCAAAATTTTCACATACTTGAATGTTGGTTAAGGGCATCTCATCATATTTTGAAATATTTCCCGTCTTTTGGCATGCTTCGCAAAGGCGAACTAGAGTATGAGCTTCTTTGATTATGGCTGGCCAGTAAAATCCTGAATCTAGGACCTTTTTAGCGGTTACGTTTGGTTTATAATGTCTACCGGTAGGTCCGTAGTGACATTTATCTAAAATGGTACAAGTTTCTGGTCCATAGAACATTCGTCTATCCATACCGTCCGATCGTCTACTTAAAGAGATAGGGTTCTTCCCCAAAGTAGTGTTGTGGTCAGAAAAGATTTGTTCTTTTGTTTGGTTACGTCTTCCCTTTTGGGTATAACTTATACTCACTAAATAGTTTGCAAGTTGTTTTTTTTATTTTTTTATGCGGACCATGGTTCATCTCTGGTGTTAATTTTCATAAGGGTTTCTGTCGTCAACCTCACTGTCATCACTTGTCTCGTCATTGTTAATCCGAGATAAGTGGTCGGCAGCAACATTTTTTGTACCTTGTTTATCTTTGATTTCTATATCGAATTCTTGTAGGAGTAGAATCCATCGAATAAGAAGGGGTTTTGCGTCTTGTTTTTTAAACAGATGTTTAAGAGCTGAGTGATCAGTGTGAACAATAGTTTTTGATAGTATAAGATAGGATCTAAATTTGTCGAATGCATAAACTACAGCCATAAGTTCTTTCTCGGTTATGGTGTATTTTTGTTAAGCTGGGTTGAGAGTTTTGCTTGCGAAATAAATTGGGTGAAAGTTTTTACCATCTTTTTGACCTAGGACCGCTCCAACTGCGAAATCACTTGCATCACACATAAGTTTAAATGAAAGATTCCAATTTAGGCTTACGATCACAGGAGCACATATGAGTTTCTCTTTTAATAATTCGAATGCTTTTTGACATTCATCATCGAATTCGAACAGAGTATCTTTTTCGAGCGGCTTAGTTCGAGTTCGAGAAACTTTTGAGAAATCTTTTATGAAACGTCGGTAAAAACCGGCATGTCCTAGAAAGCTTCTAACACCTTTGATATTGGTAGGGGGTGGAAGTTTTGAGATTACGTTGATCTTTGCTTTGTCGACTTCAAGTCCTGCGCAAGACACCTTGTGTCTAAGCACAATTCCTTCTTTGATCATGAAGTGACATTTTTGTCAATTAAGGACAAGATGAGCATCTTTGCAACGCTAAAGCATTTTATCAAGGTTGTTTAGACATTTGTCGAAAGAGTTTCCAAAGACGGAGAAAACGTCCATGAATACTTCGACTGATTCTTTGATCATATCGTGAAAGATTGCCAACATACACCTTTGAAATGTACATGAAGCATTACATAATCCGAAAGGTATTCGCCTATAAGCGTATGTACCAAGGGACATGTGAACGTTGTTTTTTCTTGGTCCATAGGATCGATAGGAATTTGGAAATATCTGAAAAAAAAAAATAATACATAAAATAATAAATATAAAATCAAAAAACCCATTGAGGAAACAGAAATATTTATTTCCTACGAGTCTTTCTAACATTTGATCCATAAATGGCAAAGGGAAATGATCTTTTGCTGTTGCTTCATTGAGTTTACGATAATCGATGCATACTCGCCAACCCATAACGGTTCTTGTTAGGACAAGTTCATCATTTTCATTTGTGACTACTGTAATACCACCTTTTTTCGGTACACACTGAATAGGACTAACCCAAGGACTATCAACAATTAGATAAATAATACCGATATCTAAGAGTTTCATGATTTCTTTCTTAACAACTTCTTGCATGTTTGGATTTAACCTTCTTTGTTTTTGGACAACTGGCTTTTTGTCATCCAGAAGTTGTATCTTGTGTTTACAGAATGATGGGCAGATACCAGGAATGTCTGTTGTTTTTTTCCCCCCTCCCCCCCCACTTCTTTTCTTCCCCCCCCTTTTTCCCCCTTCTTTTTTTTTTTTCTTCTCTTCCTTTCCTCCTTTCTTTTCTTTTTCCCCCCCCCCCCCCAGGAAAATGCTTCTTTATGTTTTTTAAGGACAGATACAAGTTTGCTTTTATTTTAAGCAGAGAGTTAAGATGATATGATTACAGGAAGAAAAGAGGGTTCTTCCAAAAATACATATTCCAAGTTATCAGGAAGAGGTTTGAGTTCGAGATCCGTAGGAGGTTCTTCAAGAGATGTCTTGATTTTATAATCTGTGTTGATGGTGATTTTCTCAAATTTTGTTTCTTCTTCATCGGACTCAGAGTTATAGTTTTCATTTGCAGCCATTGCTATGAATTTATCGAATTCAGAAAAGATGTCTTCTTCGAGAATGGTTCCTTTGATGGAATGAAGGATTTTGCTTCCTTCGTCTAGAAGAGCATCGAAATCTTCTTCTTAGATTTCGTCGATAACATCGATACTAAAACATGTATCATTGTTTGAATAAGAGTGTTTAATGGCAGAGTTGATATTAAAGATCATTCATTCAGTCCCAACTCCAAGATTGAGTTGTTTCTGTTTAACTCTATTTACTGCATCAACAGTGTGAAGAAAGGGTCGTCCCAAGATGAGAGGAACTTTGCTATCTTCTTCCATTTTGAGAATAACGAAATCAACAGGGAAGATTAATTTACCAACTTCAATGAGCATATTTTTAGCTATTCCAACAGGGTATTGGAATGATCGGTCGGCTAATCTTACACTCATTTTGGTAGGTTTAAGAGTTTCAAGAGATAGTTTTGCATATAAGGAATAGGGCATAAGGTTAATGCTAGCACCAAGGCCGGATAAAGCATTACATGAGAAAGTTTTGTTGAAGTTGCATGGAATAAGGAAACTTTCGGGGTCTCTAAGTTTTGGTAGAACTTTATTTTGGATCATTGCTGAACTTTCATCGCTCAAGAAAGCGGCTAAAATTTGTTCGATCTTATGTTTGTTGCTTATGAGTTCTTTTAAAAATTTGCCATAGTTAGGCATTCCGGCTAAAACGTCGAAAAAAGGTACGTTGATTCGGACGGCTCGGATCATGTCGAAGAATTTTCCGTATTAAGCCTCCATTTTTTCTTTCCTTAGGCGTTGAGGATATGGGATTTTTGATTTGTATGGTTTGGGTAACGGTGTTTCTTGGACTGGTTTTGGATTTTTAAGTTTAGGTTGAGGTGTAGGTTCATCGCTATCGAAGTTGATACGGGTTTCAAAATTGTTTTGTTGATCATTTGGGTTAACTGGTGGATCATAGGATTTACCACTTCTTGTGAATATGGCTTAACATTTGGCTTTGTTCAAATTTTTTTTTTTACGGATAGGGTATTGCGGTGGTTGTGATAGGATTTGGGAGTTGTTTCCTCGTGTGTTTGTTGAGTGTTGCTCAGACAAAATAAAAAAAAAGGGAAAAAAGTTTCCAGAAGGTCGACCAGATTGCTTGTCAGCAAGTCTGTCGAACTTAGTTTCAAGGTTTTGGATTGAAGCTTGATGATTTTTGGCTACTGTTTCGAGTTGAGTTTTGAGGTCCATGAATGTATCTTTGACAAAAGCGTTGGTTGATTGCTGAGATTTTAAGAAATCGTTGAATTGTCTTTGAAGATCATAGGATTTATCATCGGTGTTGGATTGGTAGTTATCTCGGTTGTAATTATTCCGTTCGCTTGAACGCCAATTATCGCGATTTGACTCTTGGTCGCGGTAATCATTGTAAAGACGAGTCTTATGGAAAGTTTGCATGAATTTAGCCTCTTTTTCATGAGACATAGGCATGTCATCTTCGTCAAGATCGGGTGTTGGTTGTTTTGCACGAGATTGGAGTTCTTTGTACTGAGCATCCATTTTTATGGTCATGGCATCCATTCAGGCCATAATTTTGTCAGTGTCAAAATTACTGCTACCTTCAGCGGCGAAAGCAATAGTTTTCTTAAGAGATGATTTGGTTTTTTTATTTTTAGCCCAGTCGAGCTTGAGTAAGAATTTATCTTCGAGAAGCTGATAAGCTTGATTTGGTGTTTTATAGAGGAAAATACCACCAGCTGTGGCATTTAGAAATTCTTGGGTTATTTTTTTAAGACCATGGTAAAAGATTTTGATAATATTGCCTTTGGAAAGATTATGGCAATGGCAATTTCGGAGCATTTCTTTCATACGAAGCCAAGCATCGGTTAGAGATTCGTTTTCAAGTTGGGAAAAGGCACGGATTTCTCCGAGGAGTTGGTCGAAAAGAGCTGGGGGAAAGAATCGGCTAATGAAAGCAGTTTGAAGTTTATCCCACGTTTTGATAGTTCCTTTGTTGAGTTCGTCTAGCTATGTTTTTGCTTCTCAAGTGAGTGATAGGGGAAACATCATTAGGCGGACAACTTCATTTTCGATGTCTTTGTATTTAAACATATCACAGATTCCTAGGA
Organism: Tanacetum coccineum; assembly: GCA_026074375.1. Taxonomy (NCBI): domain Eukaryota; kingdom Viridiplantae; phylum Streptophyta; class Magnoliopsida; order Asterales; family Asteraceae; genus Tanacetum; species Tanacetum coccineum. Next base: position 74,968 of record BQNB010010858.1, read on the forward strand.
ATTCGTGAATATGTTTGTGAGGATAATTTTTGGTTCTACCATCAATTTGGTTTCCTTTGACGAGAGTCAAGTGGTTACCTTTAATGGCAAATTCGTTTGCGGTTTCAAGAATAGTGATTGCGGAACCGAAAGTCAGAGCGACAACACGGTCGGTAGCCCACATGGGTTCATCATCTATTGGATCGTACTTTCGAAGAATATCAAGGAAGTGACGGAAGTAATTGATGTCGAGAATTGGCGGATAGACAATTCTCAGGTATTGAGGTGGGTTGTTTTTTTGATCAAATAGAACTCTTCGGTTTAGTCGATGAATTCATCGGTTCAGAGTACGTTCAGGTTCAGGTAATGGTTCAACAAGTTCAGAATTGGAAGCACGTGTATGCATCCAAAGGAGAATTTGTTTGGATCAGTTTGCCAGAAAATTGTACGGCGATTTTTAAAAAAGAGAGGGAGTTAAAATAATTTTCCAGAGTTGATTACAAAACAACTTAAAAATCCCCGACAGCGGCGCCAAAAATTTGGTGTGTTTCAAAAGCTTTAAATTTATAATGATTGAAAATACCGATTTTATTATAGGGGAACACACGGGTAAAAGTATAACCCACGTATATAGTATAATCTTTTTAGGTAAGACCATGTCGTCTACAGGGATTTGAGTAGTGTTCAAATAATCAGAAGAGTCTATAAAGAGAGGACATGATATTTTCATGCTGGTTGAGAAAGATTATCAACTGACAAAAGGGCTTATGACTTTGATGTTGTGCAACAAGCTGCAAGTAGAAGAATATTCTAAAATGGCAAATGAACTCTTAAGGAAAATTTTCAATCAAGTAGAAAGACCAAGAACTTAAAGTGTTTGAAATAATCTTCTCAGAGCTAAAAGTTTTAATTCAAGAAACTTGATGATTTGGAGGTCAATCACAAGTTTAGGGGAGGATTGTTGGGAATTAAAGTCTTTACACTTAGTACTGTCAAGCCATAAAGTTTATACTACTCAGATTATAACTATCAATACTAACTTATTAATACTGCTAGTGTAAAAGTTAGTACTGCCAGTATTAACTTAATACTGCTGAAGAGAACTTAATACTGCTTAAGACTTAAGACTGCCAGAAGAAGATAAAGACTGCATGAAGATAAAGATGTGTGAAGAGATATGTTTGGACTTATTCAAAGTATATATCTTATAAAGTTAGAAAGATATATATATGATTAGAATTATAGAAGATCTTGAGTATCTTCAAAGATTTATAGTTATCTTGTAAAAGACTCCTTGGTGTATAAAAGGAGATCCTAGGTTTTGGTTATCGTATTATTATACATTCATAGAATTGCATGCATGCTTCAAGGTTGTAAACCCTATTACTAGACAGAGTACTCGTATTATTCATCATAATAATATTGAAGCTTTTTGGTTATATCTTTGTTCATTCAAGTTTACTGTTACATTCATAATTCTTCTAAATATTAAAGAGTAGATTCCGCATACTCTCTAATATACACACAAAGTTTCTACCATTGTTATTTTGGATTTATCCAAGGTAACTTACTCTTTACAAGCTAAAGAATAGATCTTGAGTTGCGATCAACAGAACCTTAGTAAGCTAGCCAGGCCAAAGCCTATGGAAAGCCCATGGAAATCCTAGGCCTAGCCGGCCACCCTAGGTATAAATACCTTCTTCATAGCTTGGAGAGGGTGTTGGTTGTTCATTTTCTCAAATAATATTACAAGTTTTCTCTCATCTTTCCTTTCTCTCTCTAAGTGTTCATCCAACCACTTCTCTCTCTAAAACTTTCTATATGATTCATTGTGTGTGTGTTTACTATATTCTACAATTGGTAGCAAGAGCCATAGGGTGATTGTGCAGGTGTTGTGTGCGTTTTTTATCCTTGTTTTTTTGTTTGAGTTTGGTTCAAACACCTCAAGAAGTATTCACTTTTTGTGTGTTCAAAAACCATATTGCTTTCAACTTTGTTCTTTATTTATCTTAATATAGGCTAGTTGTACAAGAAAATCTTTGGAAAAACACAAAAAATTTCATCTTTTTGGAGACTTTTTGTTCGAAAAAGGTTTTGGTACCAAGAATCTTGATTTCAATTTTTTCCTGTCAAAAACGTTAAATTTTGTATTTTTAAGGTTCTACTAGTCTTAGAAAAGCAAGAAGTACAAAAAAATCAAGCAAAAACGTTAAAAGGCGAGTCTTTAAGTGTTTTGGAAAATTTGTGTTTCGAATTGCTCTTGGCGAATTATACTTATCCTTTTAGGCGAAGTATACCGACGAAATATACAGGCGAATTATACACACCTCAGGCAATGTATACCATCCTTTATCTAGGCGAAATATAATTGATTTTTTCTAGGCGAATTATACATAGTTTGGCTTAGGCAAATTATATCATTGTTCCATTGGGAGAAGTATACCATTTGCTTAGGAGAAGTACACCATTTCCATTAGGTAAACTATATGGTTTTTTTCTTTGATTTGTAAAATCCTATGAAATATTAACTTATTTTCTCGGTTTTATCAAGAATTGTAAATTCCCGTGTATTCATAAGACTCGTTCACTTAAACAATAATCACTTTAACACAAAAACCTCCAATCACTGAATGATCAACTGATATTATCGTTTTACACAATAATTTATTCAAGATGTCTACCTTAGCTGAATTCATAATTGTTGCGGGTGTTGACAATCGTCCACCCATGTTAGACAAGACCATGTACGACTCTTGGGAGAGTCATATGGAACTCTTTATAGAAGTTAAGGAGAATTAAATCCTTGAGTGAGAAATCTAATATAGAGAACGTATAAAAGGACATTCATGAGATTGAAACGATCAATATTGAATTGGAACACAGTGTGGCAAAATTACTTTCGAAAAATGAAAACTTGCATAAAGAATGAGAGCATTTGAAAACAATTTACAAAGACCAGTTTGATGCAATTAAAAAGATATGTGTTCGATCCAAAGAACATACCGACTCTTTAATTGATCAACTCAATGGAAAGTCTGTTGAAAATTCAGATTTAAATGCTCAACTTCAAGAAAAGGTCTTTGCAATAGCAGTATTAAAAATGAATTAACGAAACTTAGAGGAAAAACTATGCTTAATACTGCTGACCAATCGCCTATCACCTCCACTATTACTCCGGGAATGTTCAAATTAGATTTGGTACATTTAGCTCCTAGATTGTTGAAAAATAGGGATGCTTAGATAGATTATCTTAAGCATACTCAGGATCAGGTTGATACACTTTGGTGTATAGTCAAACAAGCTAAGGCGTTAAGACCCTTGGATAATTTAATAGAATATGCATGTAAGTATACTAAACACATTCAGGAGTTGCTTATCAATGTTAGAGACTCATGCCCTAGTATCACTAAACCTAGTGAGAAATTGGTAGCTGTAACAACCTAAGTTTCAGGTCAACATTTATCCCGAGCTATGATAATTATTTTACTACGTAATTGATTTTAGTCGTTTATGCTATATAAGGTTTGGTGAAAATTTCCATTTATTAGGAAATTACAAGCCGTGATTGAGTTTTTATTTATTTTAGCATCCGAGAAAGTTAGAAAAATTTATATTTTGCTTCGAGAGCGTGATTATTTTATTTTTGTATTTTATGGCTTTCCCCGTGTTTTTGTAAAAACTGTGTCAAGAATCGAGATTTACGTGATTTAACATTTCATTAAATGTTTTAAAGTAAATTTACTAGGACAGAATAAAAAAATTTACGAATGTGGTATGACCCGAGTCTTTGGTCGGCTTTAATAACAAAACAAATAACTTTGTACTAAAATTAGGACTTTAAGGAATGAGGGACTAAAGGAGTTAAGTGTCCAAACTTATTCCCTATAAAAGGAAGTGATACTTCCACATTTTTAGTTTTAGAAAATTTGTCTTCTCTTGTCCTCTCCTCCTACTCCACGACCGGCCACCCTCTCCCACCACCCAAACCCGTCAATTTTCCAACATGTAATACGATCTAAATACATTTTCTTAATCCTCCCATCAAGACCTACACATCCCACTAAGAAAATCCCATATGCAATAAGTATTTTGAAAGTTAGAAATCTGGTTGAGTTCATGTGATTTTGATCTAAAAGAAAGGTTTATTGAGGCTAGATTCGTGTTTTTAGCAAGTTGATTTTGTTGAAAAATGTTTTGTTTTTGGTTTTGTGTTTGCATCCGAAGTTTGAACCAAGGGGAAACCAAACAAATTTTTGTTATAGCTTTGTGAGTATTCTAGTTACATTCTTGTGTGATTAATTTGACGATATTGCGTATTATATGTTGTGTGCTATAAGATTCAAGTGCGGAAAGTATTGAAAGTATAATTGATTATTGATTGAAGTTTGATGGTTTTTGTATATAAAAATAGGCCAGTTAAACATGTTTTGATAGTTGGTTTAAGTAAAAAATGTCATTTTAATGAGTTTTAAAGACATCAAGTTTGACTAGAAAGTTTGACTGCCTCATAGCAAGTCGAGAAATTTTTGAAAGTTATTTTTGACAATGAAAAGCTATAGAGTTCGCCTTTAGCTACGTTTCTCTAGGTGGCTCATTACATAACTCTTAATAACGAAGATTTTACGGTTAAATGAAGTTTGGTAATTTTTGGTGTAAAAGTCAACTATGAAGTTTGACTTTTAAAAGTCAAACTTGCGTATACTGTTGAATATGGTTTTTAATGAGCAAAGGGTTCGTAATGTTAGTTAATTAAGGATTATATTATCCATACTTTCGGCAACTTTCTAAAAATAGAAACTTTATGGTAAACGAAGCATAACACGATTGTAGTTCTTGTACATTTGTGGGTGCGTCGAAGTAAAATGTTTTGCGTCGCACTTGGAGATTGTAGTATATGATTGTATATACGTAATAGTTACATAAATATATATACAAGTATGCATTATATGGATTATTTTACTTTTAGTCACGTACCGCTATATATGTATTATATAGGTCGCGGTTTAGACGTGAAGTTATTTGCGCTTGTTGATTTGATTGAATTGGAATCTTTTGCTTAAGGTGAGTTCATAGCCTCACATTTAAATCTTTTGATTGTTTTATAAACCCGCGAGGGGGAAACATGTTTTTTTTATAAAATCGAACACATATGATTTTATGGTATGCTGGACCCGATTATGAGAATGTTTCCGCATAAGTAGCTATTGCCGAAGTCCCTTATTTCATGAATCGTTAATTGCCTTGTGAGGTGAACGCTAATGCATTAAATAGATCTATTAGGTTTGACAACTCCGTCCGGGGTCTGAATCCTTGTGAACATCCTGTCAAACGGACATTTTGTAGTTAGAAGTAGTAGGTATATGACAATAATACCTTGTTCTGGGGCAAATTAACATATGAAAAGATATATGTATTATTAACGTTTGGTGTCATGAGCTTATTGTGTAAAAGATAAGAGATGTTATACATTGTATTCGTTGCAATGTTTTCACCAAGAACTAATTATGTGTTCAAAGATTATTACTTATTAATTATTTTAAACTCTATGAATTTCATACAACAATTTTGTTGATGTTTTAAACATGTTTTATCCCATGTAACCAAGGATGAAGGCAACGACGACGTACAGGTGTTGTGCGTGTGATGATTTGGTGAAAGACTACTTATGTGTTCCTTGTCTTTCAAAAACAATTTCTTAATGTATTTTAAAACAATGTCTTTAATTTGAAACAATTGTCTTTCAAATGTGGTAATGGTTGTGGTTTCAATTCCTGTGGGGACCTAAACGCATTTTCTCTAATTAAATAATGCAACACATGTTTGTAAAACGTCTCATTTTGGTCGTTTTCTATTATCTTGGTGTATTATGCTATTTAGTAACACCCATTGTAATTTCTGTTGCGCAATCCAAAAATAGGGGTGTTACAGAGTGGTATCAGAGCCTAAGATTATAGAGAACGAGGTCAAGTTTTGAAAACCTAAACTATAATGCTTCTACACGCACGTCAAGACTTCTCATTGCCATTGGTTACATATAGAAAGAGAAGGATTGTTTATGCGTGTGTTGTATGCATAAATTGTTATGTATTGATATGTTTATGCATGTATTATATGCATAGATTGTTATGTGATTGTATAATAATAATTATTATATATGTTCGGAGTATATTTAAGATATATATTGATCGAGAATGCCATAGATTGTGAATTTTTGTTGTTACGCACTTATGCGAACTGTTATTTTGGATAATAGTATTCTTATTGGAACACTATTGAGTAAGTATTATATGATATTTTCTAGATTATCATGGCCAACGTAATTCTTCCCAATCATGTGGATGATTTACCCGTAGTTGAGCCGAATCAACCCGATGTTGTTCCTGTTATTCCTGAGCTTGTCTTAGTGGATGAAGATGAGGATCTGGAAGAGGAAGAATTTAAGGAAGAAAAAGAACCTCAAGAAGAAGAAGATATGGTTATAGATGACGAAGAAGATAAGAATGAACCAGAGTTGATATTTCCTTAAGAAGAGGCGGATCCTCTTAACCCTCCGCCACCTGCTTTTGAGTTAGAGCCTGAAGATGTGATTGAGGTTGAGGACACGGTTGAGCCTGAGGATGAGACTGTTCTTGCTAGTGTTTATAAGGTAGGTGAGTCATCTACTGGCACTTTCCTTTAAGAGAATGGCGATAGTTTACTGCCTGGCTTTATGAGGAGGGACATTGACTCTCTTTTTGGTCGGATTGCTTTTATTTCGAGATGATTGTGTGGTCACGAGACGGCGCATGCATTGGTCGAGAAGAAAGGGAAAGAAAAAGATAAGTATTATGGTAAGCTGATTTTGAACTTGGGTAATGAAGTGCGATCTAGTCTGGAAGAAAGCTTGGTAATGCTGAAGAAAGAGCTGAGTGTAAGAAGTTGAAGAAGGGACTGGAAGAAGCAAGGTTTAGAAACACATTTCTTCCTATGCAGATCGAACGGGTCGAGAGAGATCTTTATTAGACTAGAGTTCAAGCTCATGAGTTCTACCAAGAGATGATTTGTTAGGAACTTGTGTTTGAAGAAAGACCGAATGAAGCTATCGATGTTCCGGTTGAAGATGAGAAAAGTCCTTCATCTGAGACATGAGGATCTCCTCGTAATTCTTAGCAGTTTAGTTTCATTAGTAGTATCTTTATTGTATAATCACTAAACTAAATCCTCAGTTAGTAGACTTGATGCTATTGGCTGTAACGATTTGTATCATTTCATGAAACAATGCAACTATGTATTAACTCTTTTGTGATGAATAATGAATGACTATCTTTTGAAAACTACTTGATGTTGTGTGACTGTAGTTGTGATCGATTTGTCTTTGTACCATGTTATAAGTATATCATGTTATGAATGCTTATCAAATTGTTTTCTGTGTGACATAACAGAATCATGCCTCCAAAGTCTGCACCTTTGACTCAAGTTGCTGTTCAATGAATGATCAAAGAAAATGTCGATGCCGCTATCGCTGCTGAGAGGGCAAGACAAGTGAATGTCAGAAATGATGCTAGTGGATCTGGATAAGCTAGGGGTTAAGTTACCACACCTGCTGTTCAAGAATGCACTTTTGTTGGATTCATGAAGTGTAACCCTAATAATTTCTGTAGTACTGAAGGAGCTGTTTAGCTTAGGAGATGGTTTAAGAAAACGGAAATAACTTTTAGGATAAGCGAGTGTGCGAAAGATAAGAAAGCTAAGTTTGCTGCTGCTATACTGCGAGGACCTGCACTGGCATGGTGAAACTCTAAAGTCGTAATTTTGGGACTAGATGTTGCTAACCAAATGGGATGGATTTAGATGAACGGATTGATGACATCAGAGTTTTGTCCTGCTGAAGAACTGCAAAGAATGGAAAATAAGTTGTAGACCCTAAAAGTTAAG